>MU865120.1:0-55456 GCA_033576145.1 Cladorrhinum samala | reverse complement strand
TTCACATATGTTTATTTTTCGACAAAAAAAACAAACATGAATAAATTCGTGTGTTTTTTTTTTTTTTTTTTTTTTTTTTTTTTTTTTTTTTTTTTTTTTTTTTTTTTTTTTTTTTTTTTGGAAAACATCATTATCGTGACGTCTCTTTGAACTTTCCGAACCCCCCCCTCCCACCCCGTACCCTCCATTCCCGGGTCTTAAAGATAACAAACCCGGATGTCCAATCATCATGCATCTTCAGCTCTTGAAAGAAACTCAAAAAGTGAACATGGTTCAGGTTTTTTTTTTTTTTTTTCACCTCTCATCCTTCCCCCCCATGTAGTATATATCCTATCGGGTCGTGGGGATCCCTCCCCCGACCCAGACCAGAAAGCAGGCACCCGCCCGTATGTATGTATGTGTGTTTACAATTCTCAGCTGTTTCATATTCCAATAATCCTTTTATTCAGGTATCTAGCAAACTCCAGAGAGTTGAGCTTTCTCACTCGCCCAAGAAGTACCCTGGGAACATAAAAGAAAAATAAAAATTCATCAGGTTTCACTGGTCTAACTCCAACCCAATGACAACTTAGATGCGAATTATCTAAAGAAGTGGGCAAGCTTTAAATAGTAGGTAGGTCAATAATCGTAGCATTCAATTCTGGAGTAGCGATGGCTTATCTTGTTTCGCTGTCGCTCTGACTGATAAGGTGCCTGTCTACCTCCATGGTGGCCCTTATAAACTTGAAAAATGATCCTATGCTAAATACCAAGGCCATGGGAAGTAATCACCAAGCCATTCCATAAGTCTTTTCCTTGAATCCTCAACTTTCAATTTCTCCACAACGCCGAAGACCACAAGCAACATGCCCGCTCTAAATGCCTGGCCTTGATTCCCTTTCCTGGTCCCCCCCCCCCCCCCCGACCGCCTTGGCCTTTCACCCACCCACCCATTGCGGAGTCGATGATCATCTTTACTGCGTAGATTCTCTTTCGGCTTTTTCACCAAAATCATGCACCTTACTCAAGCACCATCCACCTTTCCGTAACGACCTTACTCCCCTCCACATCCCCCAACAAATAACACATGCTTCTAATATTATACGCCGCCTCCGTCTTTAAATCCTCACTCCCAATCAAGCACCCCTCCTCAGGGACATCCTCCTCATCCAACACCTTTCTGTAATAATCGACCGCGAGGTTTTGTAACCCGATCAACGAGTACGCCCTCGCAATATTGAAGTGGGCTTCCTGTCGTCGCGCCGGCTTGTTATCCGAATCCTTCAAGCGATCCCGATAGTACCTAAACAGAAACGCAAAGCCCTGCGTGAGCAAGTACTGTCTGTTCGTTGCCTGTCGCTTCAGAGCGTAATGGATATACGCTAACCCGGTACTGAGGTTGATGAGACAGTTGTTAGGATCAATAGATGCCGCACGCGCAAAGTACGAGAGCGCATAAGTGTAACTCGTCGTGGTGAATAGGATGTGTCCGTAGATGGTCAGCAAGCAAACATCCAGACCGATGTCGGGAGTGTCAGGATCATTGTTGGACTTCATGACAATGTTATCCATCGTCTTGATCTGTCGCAAGATAAACTTTTGTGCCGGGCCGGAAGTGTACCACGACACCGGCGTCTGGCACACCCGGCACATGGCAGAAAACATGCGGTAGGAGTCCGTGCCGGGCATGTAGTCCCGCATAAAGTATCGTGCGATGGCGACGCACGTTTCTTCGTCGCCTGCGTAGACGGCGCATGAAGCCCAGGCCACGTGGATCAAGAATGTGTTCTCGATTGTTGTCCAAACCACCGAGTCTCTTGCGGCATGGCAGACCACGTACGCCTCACGGTGCTGGCCCTGTCGCACGAGACTGAAGGCGTAGTTGAGGAAGATGTCGAGCCAGGTACTGAACGGGATGCCGCGGTGTTCCTGCGGGATGTTGACAGGTATTTTGATGCCCTGGTCTTGTCCCTCGGCAGGCGCAAGGTTCTGTCTCAGACGCTCCTCCATGGCCCTGAGCTTCATGTTGCGAGCCGGAACAGCGGATTGTCCACCCTCCTCGGTGACGTAGCCAAGAAACTTGATATACTTGTCCCAAGGGTAGAATTGCTTGTAGGACCTGAAATCGTCGACAAGCTCCTTGGCTGCCTTCATCCAGCCCGTCTTTGCCTGGTCGTCGCCAAGCAGGGCAGCGCCTTCCAATTCTTTCATCAGCGCAAAATTTTTGGTCGCCTCGGCCGTCATCTCGAGCTCTTGCTGTCTCCTCTTCTCGGCATTGATCAGGCGACGCGGCACATATCGAGACTTTTTGTTTGGATCCCTCGGCTTTCGAGGTTTCCTTGGCCCGCCTTTCCTTGGCCCATAAGGGCCGCGCCGCCCCCGTCGTTTCGATAGCAAGCCCAACCGGATCCCCTTCCTTGCTTCAAGATTCATGGCTTCATGAACGAGAAGGTAGGCCTCCTCGCGACCCTCCTGCTCCTCCTCGCCTTCGTACATTTTTGCGAGCTGGACGCGAGCCTCGATATGGTCTTCGTCGTCCTCGATCGCTGCAATGAAGCATTCTTCGGCCGCCGACTTATCCCCAATGGCAATGTTATACCGACCTTGACAGACTAGATAGTCGGCATCAAGAGCGAGATCTCCGGTCGTCTCGGCGATGTGTCGATAGAGGCTGAGATATCTCTGAGCAGTGTCAACACTCCGCTGGGCTTCAACAGCTTTCTGTTGCGCCTTTTGCGGGTCATCGGGCTTCTCAGCACTCAGCCGATCGCTGCGGTCAAAAAGATTGACAATGATATCCCTGATACAGTCCGGAAAATGCTCAAACAGTTGCTCGTTGTCGGGATCCAGAAGCTGCAGGTGCAAATTGGCCTCGTAGTCGAAATCCGGCCCCATCTTGCACCTATAGACAAACATCTTGGCTCTCAAGTCCACCGGCATCCCCTGACCGTATGTCTCGTGAGGGAACCTCCCCACCATGAATCCAGGCACACCCGTCCTCCTATCATCGCCCAAATCCCACTCCCTGTCATCCATTTCCCACTCATCCCAGAACTTCTCCTCCGTCCTCCCTAATAACCACCTCGCAATCTCTTTCAACTCCCTCAGCCCCTCCTTCCACTGCTCCAAGGTGCTAAAAAACTCGACATAGATCCGCAGATCCGACCAATCAAATCTGTCCTCCTCGGCTTCGTACGTGCCCTCCTCCATCAAATGATCGACCAGCCTCCTGTACGCACCCTTGGCGATATCCGCACCCTTCCTCTGGTTCTTCACATCGAGCGCCACATCAGCAATATTCCGCACCGTCCGGATATTCCACGGCTTCTGATCCAAAACCTTCTGATACTCCCTCAAGGCTTTACTCGAGTTCGCCTGCATCATGATGACATCTGCCCTCCCCTCCCTAGCCTGCACATTCGACCTATCAGTCTCGAGCGCCTGAGTATAACACGCATACGCCCTTCCCAGGACCTCGTCCCTCTCCTTTGTCCCTTCCTCCATCTCGTCCACGCCCTCCAGGGCATACTCTGCAGTATGGATCCAGTTCCCCACATCCCTCGGCTTCAGGTGCGCAGCAGAGATCTTGCACCAAACAGCCTTCTCCCTGTTGCCCATGGTATCGTGGACAGCCGAGAGCATGGTCCACGCCTGGAAGATCTCGGAGTTGTGTCTGATAATCTCGCTCAGCCCCGCGACGGTCGCTTCGTAGTCCTCCCTCTCAAACGCCTCCTTCGCCAGGCTCAGCCGATACAAAATGTCGGGAGTAGGTTTGACCGCCTGCCTCGGTCCGATTACCCGTCTCGGTTTCTTCCTGCCTCCCGCCCCTCCTGCTTTTCCCGCCGCGCCGGCATTCTGTTTGCTCGGAGGCGGGGGGACGTACTCCTCCCCGCCGGCTTCGGCGCGCTGCCGCGCCACGAACGCTTCCTGTTGCTGATCGAACCTTTCAAGTTCTGCCCGAAGCTCCACGGCGTCCGAATCTCCTGACACGTCGCTAGCTGCATCGTCGGCGTAGGCGTGCTTTTCTTGCTCGTGATCATCATAATCCCGGTCGGCCATCTCGACGTCGCGGCCGTGATGATTCGGTTCAAGGACCGGTGCTTGGCCCTCTGGAAATAAACCTGGGTCCAGCATGCTGAGCGGTACCTCCTTGTCGAAGCGGTGGGCCGGGTAGGCCGCCATCCCGTCGATATCCATTCCATCCATCTTGAATTCAGCGACTTCCCCGGATCTAAGTAGTCGGCCAAAAAGGTTGTAGCCACTTATTACTTCCTCATCTCTAGAAAACCGGTGTGATCTGCTGTAAGATGTGGTGTGGTACTGAGATGTATGTGTGTGCCGTGAAATTCGAGGTCTGTCGCCGAATCAAGTAGTGGGGTGAGAGAAGATGAGAATTTGGCGTCTCTTTGCTTCGGAAAGAGTGATACGAAGGAGGTAGCCGAAAGTTTGTTGAAAAAGTTTACATTTGTAGCAATCCCATGGGTCTGAAGAGGTATCGATCGCACAGTGCGATGAACCGAATTGGTCATTGTTATAGCATTTTTTTCAAGCAGGCTTCACGTGATCCGCACTGTGACACTGCTTATAACTGCTACATATTAACATGTTTTGAATCTTTCCCCCATCATGTCCAGCAAGGTCATTTTTAGGTTTGTTTGGAAAAACAATCATTCTCTGGATAGGAAAGGTTTTTTTTTTTTTTTTTTTTGGGGGTTTTTTTTTGGCCTTTCTTAGCTTAAGAGACGTAGTGCACAATGACTTGATATGACCGGAATCTTCAACAAACCTCTCACCACCATCATCCCTTCAGACACATTCAATGGAAGCTGGTTGAAAAATTACTTTACCACTATAAACTGCCCTGGAGATTATTGATCAAGTAGCAGAGTATAAAATAAAACGCCTAGACTACCCTTTACGAAGGCTGTCGCAATCATCAAATGTTGCCTCAAACCCCTACTCTTTACAAATATACCAAACAATCCCATTCTTGTCTTTAAGTGGTTGAAAAAAAAAAAAAAAAAAAGAGCATTGAGCTGGCCAATGAATCCAGGAAAAAAGTTGCTGATGAGGCGCTTGCTGAAGAGATGAAACCAGATCAACCTCCAATATTATCCATTCGCTGTTTTCACCAAATCCCAAGTCGAAAAGGCAACGAAAAGATTATTAAGCCTTCCCCTTTCCCCCCGCTCCAGAAAATGTTGTATAGCTCTCCTCTCCCCCTGGTTTCGTCCAAGTCATAACGCGTTCCCGTTTCTCGTCCATGACATATCCTCATTTACCACGTCTGTGGTCGACTTCCTGGCATCTAGCCAATCTTGCCGTCATTTTTGGCCTCTGTGGATAAATCATTAGCATCTCACATCAGTCGGAGCCAGTGTTGTAAAAAGAAGCTTACCCCGGACCTGCTCAAACACCTTTAGCATCTTACGTCTAGCACCCAGCGCGTTGACGCCACGTTCCTCAAGTTGCTTGTCATCAAGTTCGATAAGCTCTGTCCACTTCATGTCTTTGAGATTATCTGTGTACTTGTGCAGGCGCAGGCTCCGCAGCCAGCTCGGTATATCCTGCAAAAGAGTAGGGTCGGTGGGATCCTCAGGAGGCTTCGAGGTGCCCCTACGACCACGAGGCGAACGTCCACGAACTATGTCCGAGTGATCCGAGTGATAACCCTCGTGAGGTCCCCCCAATCCAAACTGAGCCAAGTTCACAGGAGCTAGTCCGTTGCCCAAAAGCCCGGGTGCGCCGTCGTAGGCGCTGAGGAACCCATTGTTCTGCGGCGAAGTGAATGCCATGTTGGGAGCGAAACCACCCTGCATGGCGATGCCGGGCGAGTTAGGACGGGACCTGTGAGCCGCAAAACTCATCTGCTGCTGCTGCTGCTGCTGCTGGAGAGTCAAAAGCTGGTTTCGCATTTGGTCCGCTCCGTGCTCGCTTATCATGATGGCGCCTGGCATGCCGGGAAGACCGGGTGAAAGCGGGTTCTGACCAGGAGCACCAGGAGCATCATTAGAGCGAGCCCGGCGGTACTTGCGAACATCATCCAAAGCAAAACGGTTGTTCACGGTCGACAGTGCCGCTAGCTTCATTGCCGTAGCGTTGGCCACCATGTCCGCATTGTTGCCCTGAGGCTGACCAAAGGTAGCCACCATAGGCGTGTTGACCATCGAAGCCCAGTTGCCGCTAGCAGCATACGGCGAGAGAAGAGGCAGGTCACCCAGTGACTTGTCACCGGCCGTGAGAGTTGTAGATTGGATGTTCTGATTTCCCTGAATCTGCGGAGGGCGCGGAGAGCGCAAAGCTCCAGACGATGGTGGAGGCTGAACAAACTGGCCCATAGGCGCCTGGCTCGAAGCTGACTTGGGCCGATTCGCATCATTGGGACCCCAAGGAGAAGCAGGGTTCTGAGCGTTAGGGTCATCGACAGGAGCTGAGATCGTGGGGGCGACAAGTGAGTTGCGGTTATCCACAATGCTGTTGCGGGTAGAAGTAGGCGGGTTTCCAGTCTTCTGGGTAAACAAAGCTTTCTCGGAAGCGATGGCTGCTGCGGCATCGGGAAACATGGCATTGATCGTATTAGCGTCGAGGACAGACTGTCGCTTGACCGCTCCAGCAGGACTAGCACGAGCAATCGAGTTACGAGCCGAATCAACGTTGAGCTTGTTCATGGCGTCGCTCAGGCGGTTTTGCATAGGATCTGGACACCAAAGCCAGTCAGAACGAGTTCAAAATGCAGATGCAGAGGGGAAATGAACAAACCTTTATCAAAATTGGCGGGGGAGAGCACGCCTGACATGGGGTGGTTCTTACCCATCTGCGTCAGAACCTGGATAAAAAAGCGTATCTGCACCTGAGTCGTCTGCTGGAGCAGAGCATACAACGCAGCAGTGCGTTCGGCCTCGCTCAGGACCTGAAACCACTGTTCAATAGCACTCAGCTCATCCTTGAAGTCCTGATCCAGTGTTGCCGCAGCCATCTCCTCCAGCGTGGTCTCCGACTGATCAATATCGGCGATCCATTGCTGCGCAAGCTTGTCCTGAGGGTCCAGCTCGGCAGTGCCTGAACCCTGACCTGGCTGTACCTGCCCGTAAAAGTCCGAGGACGGTCGGATCCGTCCGGCCGCTGCCTGTCCGGTCAAGGTGGCCATGTCTGCGGAGGCGCGGAGGTTGTGAGTGTTAGCTCCAATGGCTCGCGACGAGGGAGGGCGCAGCGACGAGACGTTGCTGGCCTCGGGCGTGCTATTGCGATTGCTCATAATGTTGGACATGTTGAGCATAACCACAGAAGGCGGCCGGTTGGGAAACTCGCACGGCGGTCGCCTGGGGTTGGGCGGTTCTAAGAAATTCTTCTAGGTAGAAGAAAGATGGGGAAAATCAAAAACTGATTCCCAAAAGGCTGCTGCTATGTGCAGTGCCAGTTGGCTGCAAAAGATGAAACAGGACTCGCGGCTGCCGACCGAGTTAGCAGGCGGCCTGGGCGATCAGCGGTCCGTGATTGCAAGCGAACGCGAATTGTTTCGTGATTCTTTGCAAGACCCAATTTTATGCCCTAGAGAGCCGTCTCGACGCACCAGGCCAAGATGTGCGCATATGCCTGTTGGCGATTAACGTCGTGGTTAAAGCTGAGCGTCGGGATATTAGCACTCGTTGATCGAGGGACTTTCGAAGTCGTTGCCGAAGAAAGGGGTACGAAAAGGCGCGAAGACTTTCGAAAGCTCCTGCAGTGTCCGGCTGGCCTCAAAGGAGGATCGAAAACTTCCGCAAGAAAGAAGAGGTGTTTAAAATGCACGAGCTGCGGAAGATTGAGAAGGGATTAGCGATGCTGCACGAGAGTAAGTAGAGTCGGTTGGGCCTGGCTGCCTGCCAGATAACGTCCCAAAGGAAGTTTGGAAACTGAGAAATCCAATAGCCCAATGACGGAGCATGCTGGAAGTGCGGCGCTGCTCTCACTGCTGCCAGAAGACAAAGAAGATGTGCCGGTTCGCCCCGTGATCGCTTCAATTTCACTTCTCGGTATCTGTGTGTGTCACATCCCCAGAGCTATCTCCAATCGCCCGTCTTCGGGCGCAATAAAAAGCAGCAGCGGCGCACGACAGACGGGCCTGCAGCGAAGCCTGCACGGTCCGGCATCATCTGGAATGAAGGAATCGAACATACCCATTAAAAGCACCAACCCGAAACTGGAAAGAAAACACCTGACCCAGCAGCGCGGACTGAGGGAGAGATGATTTCAGAGCTGGTGTAGCGAAGGTGAAAAGGAGACGGACGACGACGACGACAACCTAACACCGGAGAGAGAGGAAACGCAACCTGTGGAGGTAGGTAGGTTGCAGAAAGATGGGGTGCGAAGTGCAGCAGGTGCTCTACCTAATGGCAGGGGCCAAGAATGACCTGACCTGGGGCGGAGTGAATGCTATAAGAGGGAGACTTCCCACACAGCGCTAAAAGGTCCTAACAATTCGCACCACCTGCCCTGCTGGGGCTGGGGCTACCTACTGTACCTAACCTAAGCTGACCGTTGAAACGTCCTCCACCGACGCCGGGCTTCCTCCCCACACTTCCCACACATCCCCCCCCCCCCCAGCTGTTCCGAGTTGTCTCCCGGAGCCTGGAACAATGATGTCTTTTTTTTCTCTTCTTTTTTCTCGAGGGTTATCCAGTGGTGACACTCCATCTATGGGAAACGTGTAACAAACAATTTTCTTTGGCATTGTTAGAATATCTGATGATTTTTTTCTTTTCTTTTACCATGTGATCTTCACCTGGTTATTTACCACCCACCACTTGCTCTGCACCTGTCTGGACCCGCCCACTGTAGGTACCTAGGTTGCATGAGGTTACAGATTTCCGTGCTCCCTACATTTCAGCCTTCCACGCATTCAAATGGAAAGGGGTCAGTGGGGCCAGCCAGAAAGGGGGGGGGGGGGAGGTGCCGCTAAAATGCCCCCGCCAACAAGGCGGCGTCCTCAGCGCGGGCCCCTCCATGCCTCGCCATCCTCCCCTCCTCAACGCTTATTCGGATTCCGGAAACCGACAAGATGTTATTAGTGCAATGGGAAACATTGGACGAACTATTTTTTAGTCTCCAGTACCAGGCCAAAGTTGAGACTCAATTTGACCGCCTGCTTGATTTGTCTCTTGCCACGTTTAGTAGTTGTAAAGACTATAGGGACGTGCACCCACTGGGTTGAATCACTTGTGCAGTGTTGGATCACGGCATACAACTTTCTCGAGTTGGTGACCAAAATAGGAACCTCAAAGTCTGACATACGTTGGTGCGCTCACACGTCAAACGAGCAGGTATGCGAATTTGCGGCAAAGGTGCAGAGCACGAGTGTGGACTGTGTAAAAGTCAGATTGTGTTCCACCTATCATGGTTGTGCCTCATAATGGGATGTTCTAGCTCGGGTTACGAAAATCAAATCTTCGGGCCAACCCCGGAGGCGGTTGCGCGGCCGCCGCGGTCATCTAAGCCAATATACGGCATGTCTCATTCGGCAGGAACGCATACAGCTGGGTGGAAGCATCTAAGGAGTCGAAGGTGGCCAGCGGATGAGCAGAGGATTGCAGTGTATGTAGCCTTGCTTTCATGCACCAAGGTCTTTCGAGCGTATAAGACGGAGGTGTTTGGTAATAGCAGGGCATTTTTTTCTCGGCACGAAGAATAATCCTTCAGCAGAAGAGCATGGGATAGAACTCTGAGCTGTACACACTAATGCCGTTTCGTCGTCTTGAGCGTCCCCATAACGATGTCTGAGTGAACTGAAGGGCAACGTATAAACTGAAAGGGGCGGTTGAAATTTGGGGTGGAACAGGAGAAGATGATCCTAGGTACGAATCGGTCCGTCTCATCATAAAGTCACCGTCATCGTCATCGTCATCGTCACCGTACTGTGGAAGCTGGCGTGCACCTTTCCCAGCGATGGGCCTGGTCCGCCTCATTCCCATGATTCCAAAGCATTTCCGTTTTGGTTGATGAATGACGCCCTAGATAACACCTCGAAAAGCCGGCCCAGTAGCGGTGCTGTCCAAGTCACCGTATCCCTTCGTAAAAGGTCATGTCCGAAGATGGTCTGTCTTCCCCAACCGCGCTCGAAAAAATAAGGAAATCTAAGCAGTCTCGCGCTTGCCCTCCTTGAACTCCTTCTGTAGAGAATGTGTCAGCAAACCGCAGCCGCATGGTTTCGGATATATATTCCCGTCGTCGAGGCGTCGCCGGTCACAGCGTGGAGGGAGTCCGTACCAGAGCCTTCTGGGTGCCCTTGAGAGCATGTCTGTGGTTTCTCCGGAACTTGGAGTCGGTACCCTTGAGGGAGGGGTATCTGGAAGTCTTCGGCTTCTTGATGCTGTAGGTTTGTCTCTGTGTCAGCGGTCCGAATGCATCGTCGATTCCATCTTCGATTTGGCGTACCCGTTCCGGTGCGCCTTGCGCGACTGGTTGTGCTGAGACGAGTTCTTAGACTCTGCGAAATTGGTCAGTATCTAGGCTGTGTCATGAAGATTGCAATTTCGTTGGATTTGCAATGACTGCTGGCGGATCTACGTACTGGCCATTGCGATAGATTTCGACTCTGAATGAGGCGATTTCTGAAGTCTGAGAATCGGTTGCTGGTATGACGACCAAAATGGGAGGTCCACGCACAAAAAGTAGAAGGGGAAATTTGACTGCCCTAAATTCGTGGGTGTGGCGGGTGCGGGGCTTTGTGTGGCTAGTGTTGACCAGAAAAGTTGTATATTACCAGCTCGCCAGCCAAAAACAAAATACTAGTCGGTAAATTACATGTTACGGCTCCATTATTGCAACCCATTGGTTCACTTCCAGGTTCGGTATTACCATTTTCGCTCCTACGAAATATATTACATCGAACTGTGCAGCTGTTATTTCAATTTGCCTTCATTATTAGAAACAAAAATGCGTCTAGCTCTCATGATGTTTACAAGTACAGATTCCTTTCTCTTTATTTATACTGAATGTTAAATGGCAAACTCCGAAGCCGAAGGGCCTCCGGGAGGGTATCACCACAGTGCCCAAGTCATACACTGCAACTATTTGATGGTCAGAGGGGCGGCCCGCTTTGCTACAGCAACGAGGTCGGCAGACCCCCTGAGCTGCCTGGACCGTACGAGTTGGATATAGCGCATAAAGAGAACGAAGAGAAGTTCCACACTGCAAAGAATCCGTCAGTTTCATTTCTTCAGAAAGCAGCATGGTTCCGGTCGCGACAACATACCGTTCTTTGGTCATCATCAAGATTCCTTGGACCAACAAGCCCTTCAGAATCTGAGGACCGATGCCCTTGAACAGCGCCAGAGCTCCTTCGTTCTCAATAATGAACTGCATCACCTCGATGAAGCTCTTGAACGGCTTTCCTTGCCGTGCCGGAGGTGGCTTGGACTGCAAGCCGACCTTTGCAACAATCAGGGGTTGTGTAACAATAGTTGCCAGCGCCTTCGACATGGCACCGCAAGCTAAAATAAAAGGTTAGTTCGCTGCTGCCCAATGCCTCACGGCGAGAAAAACCTACCGAATGCCTCCCATGGCGAAAGGGTCTTCTTCCCCGGGTAAAGAGTGTCCTTCAGCCTCTCGTAGGCACCATATGTGATTGACGGGTTGATAACCAGCACTAAGCTGGCCTTCAGTCCTCTCCAGAGGCCGCAGACGCCGTCTTCGCCCTCGATAACTTCGCGCGCAGTGTCAAAGAAGCCTCTTCGGTCCTCCTTCGACTGTGTTTGTTGCCGAGTGGTGATGACGGCAACTGGGATGGTGAAAAGCTGAGCAAGCGCACCAGCAACGGCGCCGATTGAGAGCTCAGTAACCGTTGAGGGGTGGCCCTTTGTGTTGGTATACTTTAGAACCAGCGTGCGGACGACTGTGTACCAGTAAAAGTAGGCAAAATTCGTCGAGGCGACACCGAGGAGCGAGCCACCAATACCAGCATAAAGACCCGAAATACCCTCGGCCGAAGAGATCTTGGTGAGGGCGTCCCACGTTGACTTGTAATGCGGCTCGTTGCACTCGGCGACGGTCTTCACGGCGTCGCTCCGCTTTACTTGAACTTGAAGCTTTGTCTTTATGCTGAGGTACGCACGTCGAGTTAGCCACAAAGTATCGCAGGAGACCAACGACATAATTTCACCTACAGATCCAAGGGGTATACCAGCGTGTTGGCGAAGACCGCGCCAGCAGCACCAGCAGTTGCTTTTCCCCAAGGCCCAATTGGGACAGGCTTCGACTGTGCGCCCATTATTTCTGGATTACTACTATCCTCCCACACACCCCAACGACGAGGATGACTTTACGGTCCGGAGAGCGGCGTCGGGGTCTATTGGATTGCGGTCGCGATCGGGGACGGAAGCGCCGTTGACGAGGAAAGTCGAAATGCCGGCCGGTTAAATCACCCCCACTGATGACGGCAGACGGCAGCGTATTCGGTATTTGGACCTCGGCGGACCTTGAATGATACAGGAATCACGGCGCAGGGCAACAAGTCACAAACGGTAGAGTTAAAGAAAATAAGAAAACGGGGAATTATACAACTTAATGGATAATGCACACGCAATTACAAGACTCCCCTGCTAGGTGGATGACGGGCCCAGCTCTTTGTGAGACCGCCGAGGTGTAAAAAGCGTTGCTCCGGAGGTGTGGTGGATCGCGGGGGTTCTTCAGTGCTTTCGTGCTCGTGATATCGATAACCGATGGAACCGGATAACCTCGGCTGCGAGGTCGGTGTGTGTGGTGCTGCTGCGAGTGCTTGGGGTAATTAAGGTTGCGCTATCGCAAACACGGCAGACAGGTTTTTATGGAGGAACATCCACCATTGGCCCGCATTCCAGAATGGGAATTTGACAATACACTGTTAGAAGGATCCCCCCTCCCCACTCCCTTGTCGATTTTCTAGAATAGAGGGACAGGCCAACAGCAAAAACGACTCATGGCATGACCGCATCACTGGTGAATCGCTCCGCTTACGCCGGCGTAAGGCAGGCAATGTCTCGCAATTGACTACTGAGTGGCGCCCCGGCTAGTCGGAACAAGCCGAGGAACCCAGCACAATGCGTATCAGATTGCCAGGATTGGCAGTCGAATATTTGAGAGGTGTGAGGCGGAACCGCAACCATGAATACCGCAAGCATGAAGAACTAAAGAGGACGGCTAATCTGGCAGACTTGATGACCCGTACGTAAGTGACAAGAGGGGTTGGTTCACGGGGATATGGAGGTGAAGAGAACAGAGAGTTCCAAGCTTCTTTTGTTCCCGGCAGGCGGGATGGGAGTGTCGGATGGAATATGTGAAATAGGTGTTTGGATAGTTCCCGCCTTCCACCATCTCCATCCCTCTCGACAGGCTGCGACTCCAAAGGTCCATGAACTGGAAGCCCGGGATTCCCGTCCCGTTCCGACTTCGAGCCGTCTTCTAAGGTAGGCTCCCGTCCCGTCCATCCTGTGGAGTCATGCTTTTCAGGGAACATCCCCTATCAAGGATGCCCCACAAGGCAGACCTAACTGCCCGGCAACCTGCAACCGTAACCTGCAACCTCCATGCAACAGTTGGGGCCCAGATCTCGACAGACATCGACAGACTGCTGGTTGATTGGCTTTGACGAGCCTTGGCGATCTTTGGCCTGGACCCCGACTCAAAAGTTGCAACACGCGACACGCCGCAGCCAGTTGATCTTCATTGTGCATCGCACCCAGCCCGTTTGACCGGTTAATTACACTGGGGTTTGTATCCCTCTCTTATTTTAGGACGACTCTCCAGAGTCGGTTTGTTGCATGCGCCAGCGGGATACAAGCGATCCCCTTGATCTAAGCATTTATGGAGGCTCAAGCCCTGGTGAGCCCCGACCACCCCATTGTCTTCGGCAACACCATCCCTCTATCCATGACTCGCTGGTGCATGGCAGGACCTGCATATCTAACTTGACCCCAGGAACATGAGCGCCTTCTGGGGCAAGCCCGTGGAGCGGAGGCCTTGAAGCATGCGATCGCCGCCGCCGAGCTGTACATGCAAGCGGCCGGCAAGGCGAAGACAGCAGCTGATCGATCCCGCCTCGGCCGCAAGTGCGCCGAGCTGATAGCACTCGGTGAACGGCTCAAGGCAAACGCCAGAACCGCTGCTGCCGCCTCCCGTCCGCCCGTGCCCGAGTCCACGCGCACCCCGACAACCGCCGAGAAGACCATCATCCTGAGAGCCTCCCGTCTGCACGGAAACATTTTTCCACCGTGGGACTCAGATCCGGACCCCAAAGCATTCTCGGACTCTGGTGCCGATGGTGGTGCTTACATGTGCGTGCATGATGCGCCGTGAATGCAAAGTGTCGTTTATGGCTAAGTGAAGGAGGTGTTGCTGACTGGTGATTGGGGACTAAAGCGACCCTTCCCCATTTTCTCTCTCTCCAGAGCAAAAGGCCATATTCGCTGGCTGGAAGCGACCATCGGAGCTTGTGCCGGGGGTTCAGAGGCAGGATCGGGATGGCGATATCGAAGAAAGCCGAGACCTGGACAGGTTGATGGTTGCCAAGTCTGAAATCGACCTGGCACAAGACCTTGCGACTGATTGCTCTGTCGTAGCCAGCCTGTGTGCTGCCGCCCGGCATTTTGGTTCGACCAAAGGCTCAGTAAGCTGCGTCCTGCCACCAGCATACCTGGATCTCGGGGTAGTAAATTGCTAACATGACGCTCGTGAAGCTGCTTTCATCAATGATGTACCCGTTTGACCATGAGGCAGCCCGGCCGAAGACCTCCCCAAACGGCAAGTATATGTTCCGAATGAATTTCAATGGTAGCTGGCGGCAAGTTGTTATCGATGATCGCCTTCCGGCCACCACCACCGACCGCACGTTGTATGTAGTTGACAAACGCAACCCCTGCCTTATCTGGCCAGCTCTTGTAGAAAAGGCATATCTGAAAATCCGGGGAGGTTATGATTTCCCGGGAAGCAACTCCGGAACAGACCTGCACGTCTTGACCGGTTGGATTCCCGAACAAATATTCCTACAAAGGTGAGATCACAGCCTGTGAGCTTGGGCAGGTCAGTGCTCTAATTCATGCCAGCGACGACATCGAACTAGAACAGACCTGGAACAGAATCAAGAAAGGCTACGACGAAGGACATGCCATACTCACTCTCGGCACGGGTAACATCCAGCCTGAGGAAGAAAAGGTATTAGGTCTTGTGAGGGAGCATGACTATGCCGTACTCGACCTTAAGAGGGAAGGTGACAGTCGTTTGTTGCTCATCAAGAACCCCTGGTGCGACAGCATGGTCTGGACCGGTGTGGGCTCTTCTGCAACGCTCAAAGTTCACATTGTGGGAGAAACGCCAGACAACACCTCAAACAAGTTTTGGATGGCCTTTGAGGATGTCCTCCAACACTTCGATTCACTATACGTAAACTGGAACCCGGCGCTGTTTGCCCACCGCCAGGACCATCACTTCACGTGGGAGATGCCCGACCCAACCGAGGAGCTTGTTTTCACCACAAACCCGCAATTCAGCATCCTTTCCCCATCCCAAAGCCCCGTCTGGGTCCTCCTCAACCGTCACTGGCAGGACGGCGAGCTCGACATCCTCCGCGAGCGCAAAGCCGCCAAAAATCACCGACACAACACGGCCCAAACCCTGGCGCACGTCTCCAAACAGCTCGGCTTCATGTCTCTCTCCCTCTTCGCCACCTCCCCACCGGGAACCCGCGTTCCTCTTCCCGAGTCCCAGCGTTGCCTCCTCCAAGGCCCTTATGTCGACAGCCCCAACACTCTACTCCGCTACAAGCCCACCCCAAATATCCCGCAAACCATCGTCATTGCCCAAGGCGAACTCCCCCTCCCCAAATACTCCTTCTCCCTCTCCTTCTTCTCCCTAGACCCCCTCAAAATATCTCCAGCACCTGACCCTCTCCCTCACTCCCAAACAATCACAGGCAGCTGGACGCGCCGAACAGCAGGCGGCTCGGCAGTCCACCCTACCTACTCCCTCAACCCAGCCTACTCTCTCATAATCCCCTCCCCCATGCCCCTCTCTCTTTTACTCTCCACTCCGCACAGGGACCTGCCGATCCACATCTCGATCCTCTTCACTTCCGGGCGGCAACCTTCTGTCTC
Organism: Cladorrhinum samala; assembly: GCA_033576145.1. NCBI lineage: Eukaryota > Fungi > Ascomycota > Sordariomycetes > Sordariales > Podosporaceae > Cladorrhinum > Cladorrhinum samala. Next base: position 39,377 of record MU865120.1, on the reverse strand, counting down.
GGGTCGCGACATTCTGGCTTCCTCTCCCGAATACCAGCGAGGCTGCACCTTCCTTTCCCTCCCGCATATAGACGCGGGGAAGTACACCATCGTCTTATCCACTTTTGAACCGGGCCAGCTCTCGAACTTTTCCCTGAGGATCTGTTCCTCCTTGGCCACCGTCAAGGTCTCTCCGGTCCCGTCGGAAGCAGCTGGCAAGCTCCGGACCGCATTGCCGGCCGCCCGCTTCACGGGGCAAATAAAACGACTACGCGCCCCTGTAAGCGTCAGCAGACTGGTCAAGCTCTCCGCGCTCGCCAGGTCAGGAATGGGGCCCGGACCGCCAGTTACTTTGCGTGTCGGGTTGGAGTTGGGCACCGGTCCGCACAGGACCGTCCTCGCTGTCTCGAGGGAAGGGGAGTATGCAGACGCCAGCTTGGGGTTGCGGACCGAAGAGGTTGATGTGGACCCCGAGAGTGTGAGGAGAAACGGCGGAGGGCTGTGGGTTGTTTTGGAGCAGATTGGGGGAGAGGGAGGAGGAAGCAGTGGAGGAGGGGATGGAGGAGGAGGAGGAGGAGGACCAGGGGTACAAGTTGAAGTGTTGAGTGACGGTGTTGTGAATTTGGGCCCCTGGGAGTGTGCTGATGACGGTTAAAGTGGGATTTCTGTCTCTAGGCGTCTCTATATCTCAAGTTCCCTGTTCACACACCGGTTGCATCTAAATGGACAATTCGGTTGAGAAAACCAATACTTTGTACTCTTTCCGCGCCGTGAGATTGGTTATTCAAAGATTGAAATCCCCTATCTAAAAATCAACTTTTAAGTCGTGATATTGGAAATACACATCATGAAACTACATAATGGGATTCTCGAAGCTCGAGAGATAACTCCGAGGCCGGCCAAAATAAACACCTCTTTTTCTTTCTTTTTTTTTTTTTTCCACTTCTTTCTTCCCGAGGGGAATTGGGGTGAGACGGGGGGTTTCCAGAGCCCCAGTGAGCACTGGTATGGTGATATGTGCCTCCTTTCCCATTCGCAAACCCAAATATTTTAGTAAACCGATCTTTGAGAGTATTATCGTCGTGACTCCGCTGTCGCCAGAACCGCACAACCACTCACTCATCTACCAATAACAGTTTCCTTGTCCATCACGCCTACATGATGAAGGGCGCTGGCGAGAGCTCTGATGCCAGATATGCGTATGGTAAGGCAGTATCCTCGTCATTTTTATCATCGGGAAATACCACTCCCACCTTGCGCCGCCTCATTTACCCCATCACGTCATTCCTCCTGAAAAAAAAAAAATCCCAAGGAAAAAATCTTGCTTGCCAGAACCCGCTCGTTCATTTCGGATGCATCCGCTTGCCGTCGACAAACGATATTTGTTAGGTCCTGTGTTTGCCCCCCTTTTCTGTTTATTTGTAGCCATCTTTGGCTCATCTTCCTCAAGGCGTCTTCAGCAATTCTCCGAGTCCACGTAAACCCATTTCAACAAACAGAGGTGAACTAGAACCCAGAGAGGATTCAAGCCCTTGATCTGCCTAGCCATTTCATATTCTTCTTTCATCTTCTGTTTTCCATAGCCTGACTCTGGAATTCCTCCTCAAACCCCCTCCCCCCCCAAAAAAAAATGATAATAAATAAATAAATAAGATAACAAAAAATGCGAAACAAACCGAGTGGTATATAGGGCTAGGACAAAACAAAAGGTACGCCAATACGCCATTGTTTGGGAGTCCCAAACCAGTTCATCCACCCATTCCACCATGGAGCGAGCTCGTTATATAGCAAACTAAAACAGTAGAGCAGCCTCTGCATGATGAAAGCTTTCCCGAGTTGGCTTTCTCAGACGCTCTGAAATCCGAAACCATAAAAAAAAGAATAAAAAAAAAAGGTGTGCCTCGAAGAGAATAAGCCAGCCGTCTTGGGTATGTACAAAGAATGGGTAAAGCTTAAGGACGGCTGGCATTCCAAAGTATATGCAGAGAAAAATAAATAAATAGAAACACCGTCAACGAGGTTCCTTAAGACGGAGCACCCCTTCGTCTTCGGCCGCGATTGGGTCCATCGGGTCTTTGTGCGAGGACATCTCGTAATAATGGGTCATCCTTATCCTTGTCCACATGATGGACACGAACGTGTCTAATAGAAAGTTAGCGAGCCATCCTCAATGTCTTGTCGTATAATGATTCGATCGAGACGTACCGTTGCAGGTTATCAGGTCGAGGATATTTGTGTTCTCTGTCGGGGCAGAATGGACACACATAACCCGGGGAGTCGTGAACAAGACCATGCCGTATCATTTCATTTTTCCGCTTGAAGCCTTTGCCACCCTCGCCCCGGGAGCAGCCTGGGACAGGGCAATAATGTGGCCGTGAAGATGAATGCACATTCATGTGAGAGTTTAAGAGATACTGGGTTTGAAATGGCTGGGCGTTGCAGCCACCTATCGGGCATACGTAGGATCCAATGTGAGTGAGGTTTTCGATGCTTATACCTGCGGCTCCCGGGGTAGGGGCAGAGTGATCGGATCCCGGAGTAGCGGTTGAGCTGCCAGAATAATTTGGGTTGGCATATGGATATGGACTCGAATGGCTAAGAGAGTACTGGCCGGGGGAGGAAGCGTCTCGTCGAAAGCTTTCGACAGGAGAGGTTGGCGGAGATCCGGGACCGTGCATCAGTCGAGGTAGGGTGCCGCCGGGGGGAGATCTCGCATACATGGGATGCGCGGCTCTGTACCTCTCGGCTTCCGCGGCCTGGTGGTTATTGCTGAGTTGGCTTATATCCCCCAGCTGAGATTTAATGGACGGTAATGTGTGGCCATTCGTATTGTTGAATCGCGGTGATCCTAATTGAAGGGGGGCCAGACCGTCACTGAGAGTGCTGGATGTTATACTGTTGGTAGGTGACCTTGGACCTAGAGGCAGCGGGGAGCAGGTGCTTTGCTGCTGTGGTGAGGCAAGACCAGGAGGGCTGAAAAGCGGGGGAGCGATCGTGGCAACTGAAATTGAAACTGGAGCTGGCCGCTCGTCTCTGAAAGGCTCCGGCCGCCTGACTGAGGGGGGTAATGCGAATGGTACTCGTGCTGTCGGTGCAGGCGGTGATGTTTTGAACCGGGCAATGCTAGGCTCAATCCTCGACGATATTGGACCTGCAGCAACGGGCTCCGACTTGACGTCCGTAACCGTAGCCAAGGCGCTCGCTGCAAGTGATTTTAGATCAAACGCACCACCACCCGCAAGAGAGTTTGAGTTGACAGGACCCATGTCTTCTGGGTTCGGTTGGTCTATGGACATCCTTTTGAGGCCAGATGACCTGCGCCGTCCATCCCTCTCTTTATCTCCGCCCTGAGATACTGTGCTGCTGTCGACCGATTCCGAATCGTCGGCCAAGTCGGTGTCTTCCACGGATTCAGGCTCGGAGGGGAGCCCCTGCATGCTCGCAAAATCGGCTACCTCGTTCTGTCGATGTCCACCGAGGTATCCTATCAAGATGGCATCACCACGACTTGGCTTCATGGGGCGAGCTTTCGAACCTTTGCCGCCCCTCTTATCGCTTATGTCTGCAGGAGAGCTGACTTTTGGGGAAGGCGCTGACGGTGGCGGGCTCGGCGATGGCTGCAGTGTGGGACGTAGTGGCTCCAACTGAGGACTGTTTCTGGATAAATCATCGTACCAGTCGCTGCTAGCCTGGTCGTGAGTAAGATGCGAGGCCGTCGTGCTGTTCATAGCTTCGCTTTTGCTTGATGATCTTACTCACGAGTTGGTTGCGCATCAGCTCTGAGCCATGGATAGTCAAGTCGGCAACTGTATGTGTGCGGCGGTGGGTCGAGCAACACCTCGCTCGGGAGCCTCGCTCCCTCGTGTGGTGGTGATGTTTGGTGGTGGTGGTGGTTGTGGTGATGGAGGTTGCGCCTGGCGCTGCGCCGGGACGCTCCGTATATCCCCGGTCCTCCAAACTGATTCCCGGTCGGTTGCAGATCAGAACAAAGACTGTCTGCGCACGCCTGCTCCCATGCGGGTGACGGGAGGGTAAGGGGGAATAAGAGCATGTAAGAGCCGCAGACGCAGCCAAGGATGGAATGTATGGCGGTCGGCGGGACCTGCGCGGGACCTGCTAAATGGGATGGCTGCTGGTGACGGAGTAATGAGACCCGGGACGTGTTAGTGTGCGACGCGGCGATGGAAGAAAGGACGGAATCGGCCTCGTGACCGGTTGAATGGGCGGGGGATCATAGATTGCGATCAAGCTGTTGGGATAGTAGTGGTGAGGCGGGGGGGGAGGGGGGCTGGTCTGGGGTGTTGCACTTCGTTCCAGTTCCAGTTTGGCAAGAATGCGGCTCAAGGATGTGGGCATTCGGCAACAGGTTCGAGGCGAGCGGGGAGGCACTTTGGGAGCCCGTCAGGGAGGGGAGAAGAGGGGGATGCTTGTGGTTACCCAGGATCCAGGTATATTAACCCGCTGCCTTCTCCGTTGTTGTTTGTATGCGCGTGAGTAGGAATGTGCGTGCCGAGTCTACTACACTGCGGAGGCTGCTGACCAGGGCCGCATGAGATTGCCGACACGTTGGACTCTCCGCTGACTGATGCTGCTCGTGCTCGACCGGATAATAGTGAAGAGTCTTCCCGCGCCCTGGCAGCTCTCTGCTAGCTTCGCGAGGCAACGATCGATGGGACGGCGAGACAGGGACATGGGAGCTGCGAGGCGGGTTTGGAGGCTGCCCGCTTCTCTTTAAGCCTCAATGGAATGACAGCCACCACCTAGGTGGGAAGCGGGCCCCCGGCGTGCGCGCCTGCAAGCTGGGCTCGCTCAGGTCGTCGAGGTTGGTGGGCTGGGGTACTTCAATGCGCGTTAGTTAAATCCCCTGTCAACCACTGGCGGGGATTGACGGGCTCACGGCTAAGAGTGGAGGAGGCGGGGTGATGGGGACGCTACCTACCACCTACAGGATGAGGTGAAGGTCCCCCCCAGCTAAGGAGGAGTTCTGGGCGGCTCCACAACGCCAGAATCAAAACTACCCCCTGGAGCCCGATTTCCCGACCACACATGCCACCACAGATGCCCGCAGATGACTGGTGTGCCCCGCCCACAGAAATTCTGGGCGGAGATGACTGTCAGTGATTGATTATAAAATCTAGTCTCTCATCAACCAGGCTTTTCGTTGCACGTTGGCCTCAGACGAGACGAGATGTGGCAACCAAGGCTCCGGTGCGCTGGCGACACTTGATGTCCGAACCTTGACACTCGACAGCTGGACAAGTGGTTGGGATGCGATGTCTCAGAGCCGGTAGACAAGCCGAGAGAATGGCCGCCACCAGAAACGAGACCGTCCAGTCAGGAGCCTCCGAATTGTTTGTCCGGCTTCCGGGAATGCGGTTAGCGGTTTGAGGCTCTTTGTTTCTTTGTTGCTTTTCCCGCTGGGGGCAGCGGGACCATTCTCATCGACTTGGACCCCGTTAACACATCGAGGCCGTGACAGCTGCCGTTTACTATCAAGATGGCTTCCAGGTCGACTGCACTATGAAATATTTGCGTGTGGACCTTATACAGTAGGTGGGCAAGGAGTTTGGCTTCATTCTCAAAATAACAATGGAATGGGAAAAAGGCAACGCGAGAACGCTCTTCCATCTTCAAAATCTTCTATTCCATAAGGGTTGGAGTCCAATCCCTTTGACCCCGCCCGCTCGTTCCAAAATTTACGGACAACTAGGAATTCAGGGGCGCCATGGATTTTCAGGCAACAGTGAAAAGCAACAAAATCATACTATTTATGCCTTAGTAGTAGGTTTCTCGTTTTCGAGTTTCCCCACTGGAATCCCGAAATTCCATTCAAACCCAATTTTATTTGGACTTTATCCACCTCTGGCACCAAGAAGTTCGGAGGCTTTCACCATGGCCTAGGTGACATGCAAAAGAGACGGGGACCCCATCCGAACGATACGTAGGTAGGTAAGGTAGGTAGGTAGATACTCCGTACATCGCATTACCTCCATACCAGGCCGTTGTTCGTTACCGATTCCCCTCCGAGTCAGCTCTGCCAAGCGCATCCTTCAGAGGCGCGTCCCGCACTTTTCTTTGCTTGATCCCTCATTGCACCCAACGAGAGGTGCAGTTCTGCCGGCAAGCATTGCGCACACGGCACACTCTTTTTTTCTGCCACACGCGCGTCCAGTGCTCGACGGATGGAGCACATATCGTCAAGTCGTTAACACCTGCCTACCTGGTCCATTCACCTGCATGATGTGTGATTACTGCCCTAGTCGGTAAGAAGGTGGCGTCGAGAACATCCAATCCATCTTCCTTCGGCAACTCCTCCCCGCCGTCATCCCATGCCCAACTGGCAGCAACAGCACTAATGAGTATCGACTCAGCCCAATACGCAGCAAACCAACCAACCGAGCCGTATCCAGTACCCAAGTCGACTCCCACGGTATGTACTGTATCAGAGTGGGGACGAGGGAATACGTTTGGGCTCTGTTGGACAGTCGGCTGCACCCAAAACGCAAGAATCATGGGCCTGTTCATCCTGATTCTCCCACTTTCCCATTCTCACTCATTGATGACATTGTCAAATCCCCAAAGTTCCGCACCTGTGTTCTGCTCAGGCTCTGTGTCCAGACTGAAGTGCTGATTGGCAGAGACAAGGGGGCTCAGCCTCAACGCCCGTTCTGCGGGTGTGTCCGCAACCCTTGCAGTAAGCTTACCTATCTGAGAACGCAGATGGGATCCTCATTGCCAAGAGAACACAAACAAAACCCCCAAAACCCCCAAAACCATGATGGTCTCGGATTCTCGACTGGCGTTTTATATGAGACTGCAAGGCCAAGATTCCTTCTCTTGCCATTTTCGGAGCCGATTGCAAATCGGCAAGTTGAACAATGAAGCAAATTAAGTTTGCGATGCATTTGTGTGCTTCACGCAAGCTCTGGTCAGACTCATGCAGGCCACCGCGTGCCCCGTTGGGAAACCCAAGCCTGGCACCGCCCTAGCAGAGGACAAGTAATCCTCCCGCTGCAGGGACGGCACGATAAAATGAAGCTAGCGTTTGGTCTTCTCCCAAGTCACTGAGAGGACTGCGATCGGCATCCAACAAGAATTTCAGGCAAGGATGTGACGGAGTGTGCTCCGTTCGAGCGCCAGCAATCAAGGTGATTCTGGGGTCCGTCCCATCAAGAGATGCTATCTGGAAGCAAACCTTGGTGGGATATATTAATACAGGGCACAGGGCGACTGCAAATGTCCGTTCCGCCGCTCGTTTTATCATTTCGGTTCCAATCGCGGATACTTGCAATACGTAAGGTATGCCATCAGCAAGTCGTCCTTGGTGCTGAATGGCGGGGCTTGCGAAAGATTTGGTTTCGCTAGTCGGATCGAGAATGGTCGTCCCGAGTTGCGATTTCGCAAGCGGTGAGGCTTGTTGTGATTTGTGGCATCCTGCAGCAACAATGTTCCCGGACGCACCGCCATCTGCGCCCAGTGTCACCCGCTATCGACCTAGCCCAAAGACAGGAGAGAAATCGTGGTCGGGCAACAAGATCATCACACGTGTTCCTAGATGGAACGCCATGCAGCACATCGACTTGGGACTTTAACCGGAACCAGACGCTATATTCTCAGCCGCCAAATGGACGTCAATGGTAAGGAGCCTCACTTTGTACCCCATCACCAAAATAGGGGGTTATCGGATAGGTATGATCTCATGGTTCCCTCCGTTCGACTACATCTTGTATGCTTGTTTGAGGTCAGATTCTGGGTAATGCCTCCGCTTCATTGGATGCGAGCAACAGTACATTTTATTGTGGATATGCAGGAGCTGCCCGCCTCATCTTTGGTCGTCCAAGTAGTATAGGGAGCTTGCGGCATTTCCAGTTCGAGGAACCAGCACGTCACCCGCTTCCCCCGCAATTTCGCCCGCTCGGTACACGCCGCTACCATTCTTTGAACCTGTATATTCCTTTTATGGTATCACCGAGTGTTATACCACAGCAAGCTGGTGACAGAAGGAAAAACGTGGATGTAGGATTTGGGAGACGGGGGGAGTGATACAACCCTCCTGCTTCTTTCCACCACTCAGAGAGTACAGCCAGCATAGGACGGCGATGGAATTGCCAGACTTGGAAACGTTTCAACGGCAAAAGCTTTGTTCAAGAAAGCATGAGCAAAGTCTGCAATATGCTAGGTTACACCAAGAAGTTGCATACCCAAGTTCTTTCCAAGTTCAAGAACGTCCATGCCCCTTGCGGTTGCTTGCTAGATTCCGAATACCCCTCTTTGCCAGAATAGCTTTGCGAGCTTCAATGATACTCCAGAGAAACACCGGCAGTTCTTGCTTTGTTGTCTAAGCTCTGTAGAGTCCAGCTCAAGTTCATGTTATATCTACCTGGACGGAGTGTGCGAACGAGCGAGCCACAAAAGCGAGTTAACATGTCTCCAGCAAGCAGTAACAGCATCTGCTGGATAGTCTCGCGTACCACAACCGCAGCGGGATCCACTACAAAGTCCTGGATATTGCCTCGTCGATATCAGCAACATCAAGCCAAATTCGCTTTTTGAGAAGCTCAGTTTGATACCGAGTTTCGAGCTGCAATGACTTGATATCTGTCTTTGATTGTATCTATGGACTGTACATCCACTTATTTGATGTTCTTTTTGGATTCTGGGAGCTCCAGTCATTGGCGCTCTCGAGGTCCTCGAACGGGGGGACCTCCCCAACCCTCTTCTTCCTCCCTTCCAACCCCTCACTCGAGGCTCAAGGCTCGCGCCATCTGAATAATGATCCATCACATTTTTTTTTATTTCTTAATTTTCTCTTTGCGCCTTTGACAAACAAACAACCCCCCCCCCCCCCGGATCTCCAACCAAATACCCCCTGACAACTTTCCCACCCCCAGGTTCAGGTAGGTTTCGATCGATCATTGTTAATGCCTGTCAAGTAAAAAAACCTTATTCCGATCCCCCTCTCCCTCCCCCCTCCCAAGTAATGAACGCCATCTTATTAGCACCTTGATGAGTCGCTTTTCAATTTCTTCCATTTTCATCTTCTAGATAGCTTTCTTTTCTTTTCTTTTCTTTTTTTTTTTGACCCTCCCCATTTTCTCATTGACTAATTACCTAAACCTCCTACACTACTTCCCCGCGCGCTCCCCCCCCCCCGCCAACCCTTCCCCGCCCAACTAAACTTTGTTTATGATGGTAAAAAAGATAAACATTACGAGCGGGCAAGTTATACAAGAATATAAAACGGAATAAATGTAATTGAAACCCCCTCCACCCACCCCCTAAAAAAATAATGTTACGTACATACATGTCTTGCTTGAGCTCAGCAAAGAGAAACCAAAAAAAAAAAAAAAAAAAAAAAAAAAAAAAAAAAAAAGGGAAAAAGGGAAACAGGAAAAAAAAATCTGACTCAAAATTACCTTTTTGTTCATTTTTTTTTTATTTTTTTGGTTCATGATCGTTTTTTAATCCGCATTTGCTATGATTCTTTTCATAAAAACTTTGCATCAAATCTACTGGTTGCCGAATTCCACCACAATGTTCACGAACCGACTGACCGACCGACTGACCGACCGATTGACCGACTGACCGACCAACTGACCGGCCGGCTTCGGTTCGATCGGGAGGATCCGGGCTAAAGTTAAGCTATTGTACCTAGGCACATGCCCTGGTATTGCGGGGGAGAGGGGAGCTTGGAGATATTTTTTTTTTTGGAGATTTATTGAGAGCGGGGAGAAGAGGAAAGAGGAAGACTATAAGGAATTGAACTCTGCTATTTTGTCTCGCCACTACAGTCGTACCATCGCCTTTTGGTTTCGTAAATTGTACGCTTAACTTGCTTTGCTCCCAATCGAGCAGATCTTTTAGAATAAATATTTAAGCAAGAGGTGTAGAAAGTTCAAAAGGAGTTGCAGGAAAGAGATGTCGTCACTACCAGCTACCATGAAGGCCGTGGTCTTCCATGGCCCCAAAAAAGTGGCTGTCGAGGAGAGGCCAGTACCAAAGAGTAAGTATTCCCCTTTTTTCTGCCTTGATCACTTAGGTTCAAAATACCACCTAGATATTGACGCTGTGTAAATCAGTCCAACATCCCAAAGATATCATCGTCAAAGTGCATGCTACAGCACTGTGTGGCTCGTTCGTCTTGTCCCCATCGCTCCCCTCATTTCTCTGCTTTTTTTCGCCACTAACCTCGCCCTAGAGAACTGCACGTCTTCCGCGGCCATCAACCTTCGCCAACAGGTTTCATTATGGGCCATGAATTCGTCGGCACCATAGTCGAAAAGGGCTCCGAAATATCCTCATTCCAGATTGGCGATAAAGTAGTAGCACCCTTCACCACTTCTTGTTCGTCCTGCTTCTACTGCTCCCACGGCTTCTCCTCCCGGTGCGACCACTCCCTCCTCTTCGGCTGCGAAAAGCTAGATGGCGGCCAAGCCGAGTACGTCCGCGTCCCGCACGGTGATGGGACCCTCACCAAGGCGCCGCCCCAAATCTCTGACCAGGCACTCATCCTCATGGCCGATATCTTCCCTACTGGATACTTTGGTGCTAAAAACGCCTTCGGATTACTCGCTCCCCATCAACAACCTTCCGAGGCGGTGGTGGTGGTTGTTGGATGTGGGCCAGTTGGATTGTGCGCCATCATATCTGCATTGGAATACAAACCGAAGCATTTGTTTGCGGTTGATAGTGTTCCCTCGAGGCTGGAGCTAGCGAAGGCGCTGGGGGCTGAGCCATTGAATTTCTTGGAGGGCAAGGAGAAGATGTTGGAAAGAGTGAGAGAGGTTAGTGGTGGGAGAGGGGCAGATGCAGTGATCGAAGTTGTGGGATTGAGCCCGGCTCTGAAAACGGCATTCGATCTTTTGAGGCCGTTTGGAGTCATCAGCAGTATCGGAGTACATAATGCCGAGATCCCTTGGGGTGGCAATGAGGCATATGGGTAAGTCTTTTCGAGCGCTTAGGTGGTGGTGGTGGCCTTGACAAAGTTGGGCACTAATAAGAAGCAGCAAAAACCTGAGGATCCAGATGGGCCGATGCCCTGTAAAGTCCATTTTTGATGAGGCTTTGTCCGTCTTGGCCAATAATCAAGAGCGCGTGAGGTATGTGAAACCCGCTGTCTAATCGGGCAGCCTGTAGTCTACCTCTCCGGAATTTATGTGCTGATTTTATGGCAGCTTCATGTTTGACAAGGTCATGCCGCTTGCGGACGCCGTCGAAGGATATGACCTATTTGATAACATGAAGGTTCAAAAGGTCATCTTCACCCCCTGATGGCGATGAACCCAAAGTGTATCAGTTTTGTCTAGGCTTGACAAGTCCATCATGTATCCAGTAGTAGGTTACGGTTGAGTCATCCTGAACCGTAGCCAAAAGAATTCTCTTGCCGCGTTTTGGGCCCCTCCAAGCTCTCCAGGGAGCGTCCCCATCCTCGTCATCCTCGATGTCTACTGGGGGTAGAGCCTTGATTGCATCGAACACGGCAGCAAACTGGGCGGGCGACCATTTCTCAGAGAGATGCAGGGGAAGAACCCACTCGTACTCGGCCTCTTGCGGGATGCGGTCCTTCCGTTCCTTTTCAGCCTTGATGATTTCCACCTGCTCGTCGGGGTGCACGTATAGTCGTTTGGGCGGGAGGCCGTAGATGAGTTTTCTTGGGAGATCTCGCTGGGTGTGAGTGTTGATTTGGGTCCAATCGTGTTGGTATTCTAGATTATTGAGCACTATTCTGACAAGTGCATCCATATGTTGTGTGGGAGCCATTTTTTTTTTTTTTTTTGAGAAAATCCTCCTGCGTTGTTTCTGGTTGATGGATGGCTGTGTTGATGAGATGGAGAATTGTAAAATTTAGATCGTTGTCATTGGAAATGTTCCTGTGGATCTCAAGCAAGCATTAACTTTTTTAGGTGGGTCCCAAACCGAACGCAGTGGGGTTTGCTCTGCTGCAAAGCGGGTTGACGCTTGTAGGGAACATCCCAGGGCCAAACAGCTACTGACATCTAGATCTCAGGATTTGGAACTGCTTGACGGTTTGGAATCGAGAGATCTCGACCCTTGGCAAACTCAAATCTTACTCGACTGGGTTGTCGTCTGCATCTAAGTCTGTTAATTTAGGTAATTTGTGACATCATCAGAAACGCGGATACAGGTCGAGATCATTCGCCGGCTGGCTCGTCTTCCCCCTCTCGGTGTCCTCCGATCCAGAACAGGGAAAGCTGGCGCGACCCTGCGCCAAGCGTCATCGCCTCCTTCGTAGAAGCTGCCCATAGCTGCCCGTTACGGCTGAATCTGGTGTATACGCGGAAGTAACCTCCTTTTCTTTTTTACTGGTTTCAGACAAAAAGTGACGCCACTCCCTATAAGGGTAGTCTCTTGCCGCCTGTGCCCTGACCTTTAAAAGATTATGTCTTGTTGGTTTGATCATAATTGACGTCCTTGATGATAAAATCTGCTTAATACTTCAACCCGCCTCAATTTTGTTATTTTCTTGTCGTACTGGATTTTAATCACACTGTTGCCGTTCCAATTCGCATCCATCGTCGACGCCACCAATAAGGACCCGCCCTGTGCAATCTGCAGAACAGCACTTTTTCTCAACATATTTTCATACTTTTTTAGACGCGCTTCAACTTCATCGGCTTACCTATGGATAATCCCGACAATCAATACGATGCGCATCCAGCGCGACCCCCGTCTCTGTTGAAGAGACTATCTCGTGAATTCGAAGACTCGCACCCACCCGAGGGTTTCGTGGCGGCAACAAGCGATCTAGCATCGACATTCGTTGCCGAACACACAAAGCCAAAGATACATGGGAAACCACCGATAATCGAAGGGAACGGTCAGGAAGAGGACAGGACAGACCGGGTTAAGCACTTGGTTGGAGAACCAGCAGCGCTTGAGAAAGCACGTCTACCTGATGCGGCAAGCGACAAGCGTGATGCGTCATCAGACAAGACCATCGCTGCGAAGTCGGAAAATTACGAGGAGAAGTCTGGCGCGATGGATCATACGGAACCATTTGAGAATGGTTATCATTTTCCACCCAAATACTCGACCAAAGAATCCACACAACAGGGGCTCAAGTCGTTTTGGAAGTTCTTTTTGACACCAATGGGTTTCTTTTGGACAATCTACGGACTCAATGTTGTTGCCTGGGGTGGGATGCTGTTCCTCCTCCTCTGCAACGCTGCTCCGGCCATGTGCCATCCAACGTGCAATGACATCGATTCTCCTAGGCGCAAATGGGTCGAGTGGGATTCGCAGATTTTGACGGGTCTGTTCTGCGTTACAGGATTCGGTTTGGCACCCTGGAGATTCAGAGATTGGTACTTTCTTCTGAAGTTCCGGGTCATGGGAGATTTTGATGCTCTACGACGTCTCGCTGGAATCCATCGGGGCTGGTTCCGGTTGCAGGGCTCACAAGAACTACCTCTGGATGTTGGACCGGAGCATATCCCAGAACACGTTGACAGAAGGGCGGTACCAATCCCGGAACACAGCATCCCTAGGGAACCTTTTACCGGCACTCGGGCGCCAGCAACCAGTGTGTGGAAGCTGGATTTGACTATCTGGTCTATGATGCTGAACACCTTCGGCCAGTGTGCTCTGTGCGGTGTCATGTGGGGTATGAACCGTTTTAACAGACCAAGCTGGGTGACTGGATTCTTGGTTGCATTCGCCTGTCTCATGCCAATGGCGGGGGGCCTCGTAATGTTCCTCGACGGCAAGAAGGTGAAGAGCATTGAGGGGGTTCCCTGCAGTGATCGGGATCTTGAGAAGTTGGCTCGCGATAAGGAGCTGGGCATCCCTCACTACAACAATCTCAAGGATAAGAAGCCCAAGGCCAAGACGGACGACCCCGAGAAGTGAATAGGTTTCTGTGGGAAGAAAAATTATGACCTTTTTTGGTACGTATGTACAGTCACTAATAATAATAATCATCTTTGCTTGGGAGTATGGCGTTAGTCGTATGGGATACAAAATACCCACTGGCTTTTTTTTGGGGGGGAGCTCTGTACGAGTTTGAATACGTAGATACAACATAATGAAGCGGTCAATTCGAATCCACATGGATGCATGTTTCCACATTCGCGCGTCTCGTGATACAGTTCACTTAGTGTGCAGAGAGCTTCGGGGCTGTCGTGATAAGCCCCAACCTATCGGTCAGCAGGGCGTCCAGGTAGTGGGTCCTGGAGTTCCAGGTCCCCCAATCGGAAGCTCCACTGATCGTCATCTGGGGGAAACTGGCCGCATTATCCACCAGCCTTTGACAACCATCTCACCCCCAGCCTCTCTCAGTACAAAGGAGAGGAACCCATCGTCTCTTTTTGTCTGCCGTTTCTAATAAACCCACGTCTTCTTTCCCTCTTGTAACTGGGGACTGTTGAGGTGCAAAACAAATTGCGATTCGCCCGAAGGCTTGGGTGAACAGTTACGCCAAGCCCGGGTGCGGTGCCTTTATCCAGGCAACATCCACCTCCTCCACTTCTAACCGTCGTCATCTCTTATCGCGCATCATCTCCAACGACGACGGCACGAGACGGCAGCTACCATGGCGTCTACAATTATTCCCGCGCGAGCGGTAATTCCCTTTCTAGTAGGGATGATGCTTCTCACAGGAGTCTGCAATACCCTCTTAACCAAGTATCAAGTCCGTATTCTTCCCTTTCCTCTTCTCGCGCCTGCCCCAAATCCCAATTGACCTCCTACGATAGGACAATCAATGCGTGCGCAACTGCGATGACCCGGACCCGAAAAAGCGCGCCCACTTCGAACAGCCCGTGATCCAGACCCTCCAAATGTTTGTGGGTGAAATGGGCTGCTGGCTCGTGGTGGGCATCCTCAAGCTGTACGACCGATTCGTCTCCTCTTCTGCCAGTTACCAACCGCTTCCGGCCGATGACGACGTCGCTCCTCGCCGCGCGGCCGACAATGTGAGCGTACACTCGACCACCGCGCTCAATGGAAACAAGACGACCTCTGTTCTCAAGGGATGGAGGGTCTGCTTGCTTTCGCTCCCCGCCATTTGCGACATCTTGGGTACGACTCTGATGAACGCCGGCCTCCTCTTGGTGGCGGCATCGATATACCAAATGACGCGCGGCGCTTTGGTTCTGTTCGTCGGGCTGTTTAGCGTTGTGTTTCTGAGAAGGCATTTGCATCTGTTTCAGTGGCTGTCTCTTGTGGGAGTCATGACTGGCGTTGCGATTGTCGGATTGGCGGGCGCGATCCAGCCGGATAAGAAGGTATCCTCCTCCTCTGCGACTGGTGAGATTGAGGGCGATGCGTTGAGGGTGATTATTGGTGTCTTGATGATTGCCGGCGCGCAAATCTTTACTGCTACTCAGTTTGTGCTTGAGGAGTGGATTCTCGAGCGATCAGAGATCGAGCCGATCCGTGTTGTGGGTTGGGAGGGATTGTTCGGTTTCTTGGTGACATTGCTGGGCATGACGGTGCTGCATTTCGCTGTTGGCCGGACTGAAAGTGGCAAGTATGGACCGTTCGATATGGTTGAGGGATGGAGACAGTTTTGGGAATACAGAGCTGTCTTTGTCTCGAGCCTGCTGATCATGATCAGCATCGGGTAAGTTGGCTCATTCATTTAGAGATACTTGGAGATGCTAACGGCTGTTTCAGGGGCTTCAACTTCTTCGGACTGTCCGTGACACGCAGTGTCAGCGCCACCTCGCGTTCTACTATCGATACATGCCGAACCCTCTTCATTTGGATCGTTTCGCTCGGTCTCGGCTGGGAGACGTTCAAGTGGCTGCAGGTTGTAGGCTTCGCCTTGCTCGTTTACTTCACTTTCCTCTTCAACGGCATTGTTCAGCCGCCGTTTGAGTTCCTCCGTGTCAGGGAGGTCGAGGAGTTGCTTCCTGAGGAGCCGATTGAGCATCACTAAGAGAGGGAGTTTTTGCTCATGTATAAATATCGTGATTTTTTGATTTTTTTACGCAAGATCTGATGGATGGCGTTATTGGGTAGCACGAGGATTCGTCATTTTGATATTATTAAATCATCAAACATATCTGAATATATCATACTTTTTAGCTGGAACAAGGCCAGATAGCCGTCTGACGCTGGTCCAAACATTATCTATTTTTTAAACCATTTTCCACTGCAACACCACGATAGAATTTGGCAGAAGTAATGCTGTGCCTATCTCTGGTCTCAGTGATTTAATATCTGTAGAGTGAGGTTTGCGTAAAGCTAACTCGTAGCAGGTTCTCAGCCATATATCATCATTACAACATCACAACTGCTGTAGCAGTATCTTGTGAAAAGCAAAATAAAGAAAAAGTAGAAGAAAAAAAAAATGACATTGTTGCCCTAATATGTACTATGCATAAACTTGCTGTCTTCGTGTGGTGTTGCCATCGCCTCAACTTTGTCGATTCCATCCGCCCGGAAAATAAAAGCATTAAAGTCTTGCGCTGCTCTGCCCTTACGATCCCTTCCATCTAGGTTGTTCCCAACCCGATACTTCCCTCCTCCACTAAACCATATTATGTTTCTTTCTCCCTGGCAAGAAAAAAAAATTGCAAAATAAGAACTCCATATGTCCCAATAATCCCCAACCATGTTATACCTCCCTCCGAAAACTCCTCTGACCCCTTTAAAAGAAGAAAAAAAAAATCGCAAAATGCTAGACGCCATATGCCCAGAAATCATGGTTTGGCTAACTGAAAGCCACTCCCGCCCCCCCCCCCCCCTTCCCCCAATCTTGCCCTCTCAGCCCCTTTTACCTCTCTTCAAGCTTTCAGCTTTCAAGAAACATTGGCCAACAGCTCAGCCTCGAGGATGAACTTTCCCTCCTTGTACTTTTCACTGCCCTCAAAGGCTTTATCGTATTTCCACCCGACAACCTCCTTGCACTGCCTGCACTGGATGTCGCGAACGATATGTCGGCCCGTAGTCATGTTGCGCTCCGCCGGGTCGCCGGCCTCGACGTTCACCACGTTGTTGAAAAGGTATGCTTTTCCGTGTTGTCCTCGAAAGTTCTAAATGTTTTTTGGGTGGGGTTATAACGTCAGAGTCAAGAAAAAGTTGGTTGGACGCAAAGATGATGTGAGATGGGGGGGGGGGGGAGGAGAAAAGAGAGGGAGAGGGAGAGATAGAGAGAGTTACGGAGACAAGGGAAGGGGGAGGTTGGGGGGGGGGGGGAGAGAACATACCCGCGAAATGATCTCCTCGTGCGCGGACAGGTGGGTTTTACAATTCTTGCATCCAAAGATGCGATTACTGGTTAGGTAGGTGTTGTAGGATAGACCCATCTTCGCGGTTGCGCGGGGGGTTGGATATGGATGGATGGATGGGTAGGGAGCCTCGGTGAAAATGATATGTTGCTAAAGTT
The DNA here is from genome assembly GCA_033576145.1 of Cladorrhinum samala. NCBI lineage: Eukaryota > Fungi > Ascomycota > Sordariomycetes > Sordariales > Podosporaceae > Cladorrhinum > Cladorrhinum samala. The sequence goes on along the minus strand of MU865120.1, from coordinate 22,045 downwards.
TTGCTTTTGATCGCCAAAAGACACGATGAGAAGGACGATATATTGTATGTGACTGGTTTGGCTTCTGTACCGTATCGCTTGTATTTGAAATGTAGGGGTTTCGACTTGATGCGGTTGCGATCAGTCAGTGGGTGGTGGTGGTGTGGTGTCGCTCGGGAGTGTGCTGATGGGGCTGGCTGAATGGCAAGGGCGGGGTGTGGGTACCTATTGTAGGTTGGATAACAAGCACCACAAAAAGAGGAAAGCGCCGAGAAGCTTCTGGGGCTAGAATTATTCCTTTTTGTTGTCTCAACAGGTCCGTCGGCGGGTAGTGAATGGACCCGACGGGGAAGAGGACAAAGCCGATTTGACGCGGAATTCCCGTTGACCTCCTCAAGTGTAATGTGGTCGCCTGGAGTGCAGGTGGGGGATGCTGGGAACACCTGTGCTACGAAACGCCCGCCGGTTTGTTTGTTGGTATAAACGATAGAAAATGCAATTGCCTATCAAAGCCACCCGAGACAAGTGCATACAAAGACACGAAGTAGATTTATAGATGAGATCAAAGTGACCCAAGGGACCTGGAGGTTGCGTGATCTGGAAGCCGATAACAGCGCCTCTGCTGATAAGCGGGTGGGAAGACCAACCGACGTCAGCACGTCACCTGGATTCCTGGAATCCCAGGGGTACCCAGACAAGCCAGCGAAGGATGGATCGCTGGGCAAGACGAGGTGGGGTTACTGCTAATGAATCCCTGCTCCTCTGTGGAGAATTTACTTGGTGCACCATCCGTCTTTCTGCCTCGTATAGGTAGGAAATCAACTTCTTGATGCACATATTTGGCAGATATCAAACCAAATGTGACGAGTTAGGGTAGCCAAGGCAAACCTCCCTTGACATCCAAGAATTGGTGCTGTAGCGGGTTAATCGATGCGGCCGAGGCAATCATCAACCTCACCGTCCCAGGAGAAAACACTCACTCTTCCTGTACAATTGCAACCATCATCATAGCAGTCAATGTTACCAAATCCAAACATTTCATTTCTAAACTCTTCATGATCGTTTTGGGATACCCCAAAATACTGGTATATGTATGTACAACTACTGGGGTCTAAGCCCGTGGTTGCTTTTCGTGAATTGCTAAAGACCGCCATCATCTCGCAACAAAATCCAACAAGAGATGAACAGGAATAAAGAGAGACCAAAAAAGAAAAAAAAAAAGAAAAAAAGAAGTCCAAAAATTGGAAGAAAAATATGTTCAATGAAAGAAAAATAAGCTCCACCACCGGCGCCCCTCACCGCTAGCCTCAGAAACTGTTGGGATCTACCACGAGAAGGCCTCTTCGACAAAGTCGACGTTCGTCTGGTACTGGCGGTTTCTAACCGCTCTCCGCACCTCATCACTGAGGGCACCGGGACCGCAAACTGAGACCGCCATGGTGCCAACTTGGTTGTCCATCTCCATTCCGAGCAACGCATCAATGTTCGGCCGGCCGGGGAACATCTGAACAGTGGCGCTTGGGCTGTGAATCTCCCTAGTTGAGCGCGGGCGACTGACGAAAAGCATGATGCGGAGCACCTCCCGTCGCTTCTCCATGGCAAGAATCTCGGTCATCCATGGTCGAATCCATTCGAGATGCTCGGGGCTTTGAATTACCCAGACCATAACGATTTTGCGGGTGGCAACCGTGCCGTTGCTGTAGCCTGCGACAAGATCCCGCACGTGTGGCACAGCCTGAGTGACGCCCACACCACCAGCAAATAGCATGACGGTTCCATAAGACTGGAGCCTGTGCGAGCCCCTATACGGACCCTCGACCAGACATTTCGTTATCAGCTTTCCGTCTGGGTTAGCGGCCGCCCTGCTGTAAAGAGCGCCTGTGAATCCTGTGCGGCCACGAACAACGAACGAGACGGTTGTCTTCTTCTTGGAAAGAACATCGTGGCGATCCATGGGGAGCTTCTCGCCGTAAGGCTGCTCGCCCTCCTCGCTCCACGCAACCGTGAAAGGATGGGATTGCCAGAAGCCGATTGAGGGCATGTAGAGGTAGGCGTGCTGGCCAGGTCTGAACTCCCAGGGGCGGGCCATGGTGACGGTAACGCGGCAGGCGCCGCCGGGGAGGGCTTCGACGAGAGTTTTGGTGCCACCGGCTCCAATGTTGCGGTATGCGATGCGAAGGAAGCGCGCAGCGCGGTCAAAGGCCCAGAGAACAACGACTGCATAAAGGTACTTGAGCTGCGGGAGCTTCTTCAGGTCCAAGTGATACCAGAGACCAAGGACAGACACAATTGCAGCAGCAATGTGCAGGAGCTTGAATGTCTCGTAGTATGCGTGTCTGAAGATACTGGAGGCTTGGATGCAAATGAACACCATTGCGCAGGTAGCAATAAATCCCCACAACAAGTTTGGGGCAGTGGTGGCGTTAGTGAGAGCCACGGACCAGCTTCTGGTAGAGGCGGTCCTAATCATGGCAGCCAAAGTATGAGCAAGAGCCTCCAGAGTCACAATACGGCCCAGCCATCGATGAAGAAGGTTGAATGTGTCGAAGGAGATGCCAAGCATGTCGATCAATGGGTTGTTGCGGCCAGCCATCAGGACCAAGGGGATCATGTTGACAAGGGAGAGGTAACCAGTCCGGTTGCGAATAAGAGTGGTAACCTCGTGAACCGTGCCGGAAAAGTCGATCGTGATAACGCAAAAGGCGACATTTGTTGCGAGATAACCGAAGAGGAAGACCAGCTGGAGGCGCGAGGGAAGAGTTCCAACGTTGACGGCCGAGCTAACCTGGAACTCCCTGTTGTGTCGTTTGCGAAAGATTGGTGCGTAGAGGATATTCTTCTGGAACCACGCGAACTTGGGGGATGCCCTACTGAAGTAGCGTTGCTGGTCGTTGTAGAGGCATGTCACGGTCCTGACATATCGATTCACCAGAGTCATGATCCTCCAACCACCAACCAGGACAGCCACTACTCCCAAAACCAGAAGCAAATAATGCGAAAGCGCCTTATCCACAACTTTGGGATCCACGCTGCTGGTGAGTCCTCCCTGAGCAGCTCCGCCAGCTCCTCCTGCTGCACCACCCGCTGTTCCATTTGCCGGGCTCGACATGTTGGGTCAAAGACGTCCGAGTTTGTCAGTGCTTGTTGCTAGGTGAATATTTTTGGTAAATTCAAGTCGTCTCTACGGGACCATATGTTGTTGTTGCTGTTGTTGTTGTTGTGCCTGCCTGCCGCTTTCGAAGCGTCGAACTGTCGTCGCAGAAGTGTAAAAAAATTCAACAAAAAGAGAGAAGGTAACGCAGTTACCAGCACTGCTGGAGTGTCGTTTGGTTTTGAATGGGTGATGTGTAAATAATAAGTAGTTGGTTTGAAAGGAATGAATGTGTGGGTAGGGCGATCAAAGCCAAGGACCCAGGACCTTGTCGTGAAGATGATGGGGAAGAAGACGATGAACGGTGGAGAGGATGAAAAAAAATCAAAAATTGGAACGATGGGGGATGGGGGTCCAGATGTGGGAACGATGGTACAGGGGTATGAGGGGGCACCACTCACGAGCCACCCCCGCCTCCGATTGCCCCGTTTTTGGAATTTTGCACCCGATACCGCCTTGAGAGCGAAAGCTCCGTCGTCCTGCCATGCGGATATGACCACAATGGATACGTGCGGCCTCTTTAGAGTTCTAGAAAAAATCGGAGGTAAAAGAGAGCTCATCCTGGTTCGACTCCAGCCAACTTCAGACGTGTCACTGCCTCTTCTCCACCAACGAAAACAAAATCCGCTCGAAACTTGTTGTCTTGCTTTCAGGCGCATTCAGTTGCATGAGGCTGCTCCGTTTCTGCTGCAGCTTCATCTGTTTCTTTTCTCAATACTTACGTAGCGGCAACCAGAAGCAGTTCGGCGACGGTCGGGCTTCGACAGTGTTGCTGGCCATCAACGCCTCACTTCTCATCCGTCTGGCCATCACAGCTTTTCGATTTTCCAGCATTCCTACTGGAGGGTGCCCCTGAACGCAGGTACCGCATCTGCCAGTTTACCACACGCCGTAATGTTCATCCATTGGCCAAGGCGCGGCGCAGGGCCCGGTGCAGTCGAGGCAGACACACTAGCAGCCCAGTGACCGAGAATCGACTGGGCGATCCTGAAACGGCGCAGCGGGAAACATGCAGGGGTACCCCTGACGCTTCCAGACTTCTCCTCAGATCTCTCTCACTCAGCACATCATCCCGCAGAAAACCCAAAGCTGGCTGACGAAGCCCCAAACAGCCACGACAAAAAGAAAACAGCGAAAAAGGGGTTACTTTTTGCCGCCTATTCTCTGATGCCCAGCTGGCGGCGATCCAGGTTTTTCTCATGTGGGCTCGGGAATATCCCCCTTTGTGTGACCAGGATTAAAGTTGTGTAAATGTAAAGCAAACCTGCCCCTCACGGTAATTAATTACCCTTTCGGGGAGTTTACTGCTGTGCTCCTGTGTCGAACGCACCCCCCTTGATTATACCTTTCGTCACCATCCCTCACATCATTCCACGCACGCATTACCGCTTCCTTTTAGACAATGCGACAATATCATCCACGCCATCATAGATAAATCTGGCCGAATAGACTGGGTCCGCTCAAGCAACCTGGAATCGATCCTGCTAGCCTTGCCAGACGGATGGAGCGGCCTGGAGGATGAGGGGCGATGTGACCTACACTCCCTCCCCTACAACCCAGTCTCCTGTCTCCCGTTTTTGCGTGTACGTACCTGTGGCCAAATGTTCGTGGGAACGGATAAAACGGTCGTGTCGATCGTCTCTTTCCAATCATGTCTTGTGTGCGTCGCATATATCGAAACAAAAAAGAAAAAGAAGGGGGGGGGGTGAGGGAAATGGCTATAACGGCAAATTATTTCGATTCCGTTTATGTGGTGTTGTTACCGGGAATAGTTGCTCTTTTTGCTCAACAAAATTTAACCCACTTCGAGCCTCAACCTGTCCACGTCACACCTTTAAAACAGCTCACGAGGCCAGGGTTCCCGGTTGTGGTAGAAACTTGAGGCCTGATGAGAAAGAGTATTCCGTCGCAAACCGACTTATCTCCTTGAAAAATAAAAATAAAATGAAGTACCTGCTTTTGTAGAAATCCCACCACTCATGGCAAACCACCGAGCGGGAACAAGCAGAGAGCGCTTGCAAAATGATGGAGGGAGAAGGGGGGGAAAAAAAATTTATTATTTAGTGCCCGACCGTATCCAGACAAACAGCAACAGTCAAAACGAAAATAGCTCCCCATCGTTCGCATGTTCAATGGTATCCGTGTCACAAAAAATATTCGCGGGCCGTGTTGTCCCGCACTACCACAGAACTTCACTTCGCTAGTCCTGAGAGGGATCACCAACATCATTTGATCTTGGCCTTTGTCATAATGAGCGACAACATGGTTCATAATGCGTGTCGCCGGGGTTGAACTATACAGCAATGTCGTCGGATCAAGAACCCGCATGTGAGGTCGCACTGGGACGGGAAAGCAGGTCGAAGCGAAATGCTAAGTGAGTGTTTCGGATTTCTTCTTATTTAAAATAGATTCGATGGTAATCGCTACCGAAGGGAGGGTGAAATGGTAATCGCTACCGAAGTGAAGGGTAAAGCATCACTCCCCGTCCCTAGTCAAGCCCATCCCTCCCTCATCTTTGGACACAACACGTAGGAGAAATGGCGTGCCTCACAGCAAACCTTCACTGTAAAAAGAAAATTATTCATGTCCATCATTATTATGTTCTATTGTTAAGTAAAACGATCAAAACTCAAGTATAGTCAACGGGTATATATCCTGCTCCAACAAAATAATAACCAAACTCCTGCTTCATTCTGAACACGTGGTTTTCAAACCTCGCTATGCCTCCCATCTTCGTAATCTGGACAGCCCACAAGTAATAGTCATGCATCTCCAAATTTTCAGTTTGACATAAAACGCGCTCTGCCTATTCAAACCACCTCCACATTCCTCGTCAAACTGACATCGCGTCAGATCATCTCCCCTCCCCCTCCCCTCCCCAGGATCAAAGAAACGACAGTTCATCATCACTCTCGTCGTCCAGACTCCCTGAAACAGACCGGAGACTCATCAAGCTAGCCCTCGCCACCCTCTTCTTAGCTACTGCTGCCGCAGGCGGTACTGACCATGCAATCGCAGTAGCAGTGACAGCAACAGAGGAAGAAGTAACAAGTCTCAACGGCTTCTTGCGTGAGAGCCACTTCTCCTGATGTTCCACATTAGTAGTCACAACATCGGCCGCCAACTCGTCACCTCCTTTCGTGATAGGTCTTGATAGCCGCCGGGGTCGAGCAGCGAGGAGAAGCCCTGTGGATTTCTGGGCCTGCGTCTGAACCTCTGGTTTGCTAACACCCTCCAACCTTGTTTCGCCAAATTCGCAGTCCTCGTCTTCCTCGTCTTCCTCCTCGAACGGCTCCGGTGCCATCTCATCTTCGGATGATGCTTGTGTATTTGGAGATGACGCCCCGCAATCCTCTGACCCGGAGCCTGCACTCTCAGCATCAGTGTCCACCTCAATCGAGTCGTCCTGGTTTGTTTCTGACATGCCAGAATCATCTGCCTCACTCCTGGTAGATTCCACTGTGCCCTGTCCCCTCAAACTTCTCCTGGTACCTTTGGGAGCAGGCACAACGGAACCAGGCGTAGCGGTAACCCACTCACTTATCACATCATCCCATTTCAACCCAGAAAAAGCTGGCTTCTTTCCCTTGCCACTACTATTCTGCACCGGAGTTGCGCAGGCCACAGCTTTAGCTCTCAGCTCCTCGGCAAAAGCGTGATCTCTCAAATCTCCGGTATGTTCTGCGAGCCGGAACGCTCCATCCACACGCAAGCTGCTCAGCGCGCCTTTTGGCAAGTCGAGGGTTTCGAGTTTGTCACATAGCCTCGACAGGTGCACGTTTGACTGGATAGATGTTCCTCGGCCACAGAAATGCGCCACCGAGCTCATGAGTGCCAGAGTTGCATCGTACTGCAACATTAGGTTCGAATCGCCCTTGCAGCTTTTGACACCCTTCCAGGACGACTCGAGTATAACAGAGGAGACTTTGCACCCTAAAGAAAGGAAAGAACAGAGTGCAAGCAGATAGGTACCTAGCTTTCGACCTTTGGCTTTGTGACGCTTTAACTGGGCCGAGCAGGCATCGGCTACGTATTCGACTCGGCGTTTGATGGTGGCTGTACGGGTTGAAGATGAGTAAGTGGCGTTGGAGTCTATGCCTTCTTCGCTGAGTAACACCACGCAGCCCAGCGCACCAATGGCACTGACAAGTGTATTTTGAGCCTTCCCTCTAATTTGGGTTTGCAGCACGCCTCGTGGTCTCCGTGGTGCCGCGTGGGCGCAGAGGAGGGTGAGAGTTTCTGCAATGAACCGGATGGTATCTCGACAAGGCTTCATCGCCGTTATGTGGCCGATGATTGAAGGCCAGAACGTGCTAAAACCTTTCGTAAGAATCCACTCGGAGGGTAACAACTCTTCAGCAAATAGGTCGGCTAGTACTCGGGGTAGAATGGATGTGCCGGAAGGATCGATGACTTTGAGTATTCCGAGTGGCCGGAGTCCTGGAGAGGTAAACATGTCGTCGTCGTGTGCCGAACGGGGTCTTGGATACTGGCGTGTCACAAAGGCCTCGATGAGCCCGGTAAACTCTGGGACGGCCATGTATTCTAGACACAGCCGTATCATCAAACTCGTGACCGAGTCTTCGAAGAGACCTTCGGCTGCTGCATCTTGGATAATCTTGACTGCATGAGCCCGGACCACGATGCAAAGATGTTTCCAGCCGCGAGCAGAACCAAGGGTCTCTAGTTCGGAATAAATCTCAAACGATAACCCGCAGTCCTTTGGCGGGGTCCTGGCACTGTCTTCTTGTTCGGTTTGTTGCTTCTCCCATTGGATGTAATCCGGCACCTTGCGTAGACACATGGACAATAATGACTTGGGGCCCGCAGCCTGATTTTTCCGAGGGGAGGTGGTTTTTAGCAAGGCGTCCATCGCTTTGAATACGGGCTCGAGAAGGCCGTATCGCTCCGCGTCCATGCCTCGGCGGAGGCCTGCGAGCACTCCCTCGAACGCGCATCGCGTCCCATACTGCGTACCGCAATAGATTGAGTGGTGACACCGGCTGTTGCCAGAGACCTGGGCTAATTCCGAGCCCTTGTCCACTGGCTCATCGGGCGATACAACTGGCGATGAAGGCTGATGGTATCGGACGCGGTGAAGAAACGGAGTCGGCAAAACAACATCGGCTTCTTGGGGTGCTCTGCCAGCTTGATGTCGTCGTTGAGTTTGTCGGCCGCTTTTGTACGGAGTGGCGGGAATGTTTTCGGATGATTTCGGTCGGCCTGGTCTTCTTTTACCATATTTCCGCAATGGTTTTTTCTCAGCGTAGTCGTCGTCAGAGTCGGGATAACCCCTCGGTCGTTTCCCCAATACCACGCTCTTTCGGGGTTTCGAGTTGGTAGATTGAGCTTGTTGGAGTCGTTGAAGCTCCGCTGTGCTTAGTCCATTTCCAGCGAGTGTTTTTCGCTGCTTATCCTTTCTGAGCGCGGCGATATGAGTGAGCAGTGGACGGAGTAAACGATGGCATCTTGTTGCTGTCCATGGCGCGGTTGACTCGGTGATCGTCGTAGTTGATGACATTTACGCGGAAATAAAAAAAATAGCAATACACGTTACGCGACAATCGTACATCTAGATGAAACCTTTGGATAATTGTTGCCGAGAATATGAAATTCATGTGTTTGTCGATGGTGAAAAAAAGATATGTTTTCACTGGTGTGTTGAGTGGCAGCCCATGTTTACTCCTTGCCACATCAGGCATAGCGCGACATGGTGGGGTCTCCAGTTTCTAGCAAAGGTCGTCAAACCCCGATTCGCCGATTCGAGCCGAGCACATCGTGTGGGGTACAAGGTACTTGACTCGGTAGCCAGGGTCCGTTAGACCGGTCTTCTCTGCATCATAGGTTCGGAAAAAAAAAGTTGAGAAATTCAGCGCAAAAAAATTTAAAAAAATTTAAGGATCTTCAGTTGACCTGGACATTCAGTCCTTACGACCGCATTTTCGACTGTCCCTTTCGTATATACGGACTCGGGGGAACATATTGCATGTTCTAAACGACCCATTGGTTGTTTTTTTCTCGAATTTCTTTTTTAGTGCCCCCGGCGCACTTTTCGCCTTCTCCAATTCTCGAAAAAAAAAAAAAAAAAAACCCTTGTTCGGTTTTTCTTTTGCTTGTTGCTTCGACAGCAAGAACGAACGAAGCCGTAAAGCAGTTGTAGGCGCTCCATTACTGCTGGGCACAAACCTCGATATCGACCGGATCTGTCACTTCCACAATCCACATCTGACAATGGCTGAAGCAACAGCACCCAGTGCCCCCGCGGCGTCAAGTATGGCTTCCATGCCTAACTATGCCTAATATTGACTAACACGGCCGTTTGTGTCCATAGACAACGCCGAGACCGATGCACCCGTCAGCCAGGAGACTCCCGCCGAGAGCCGGGATGTCGCCCAGCAGGAGGCCGAGGGAGATGAGGAGGTTGAGCAGGCCGAGGATGCCCCGTTCGCTGTGACGGTTGTCCTGCCTCACGACGGCAAGAAGTTTGAGATTCCGGTATGTTGAATGGCCTCAAATAAGTGTTACAAGAAATTCTAAGACGGCAGCACAGGTGTCCCCGTTGGAGGCTATCCACGAAATCCGCCAGTCAATCATCGAGCACCCGATTGCTGTGCAATATTCGTGCTTCCACCTCGAACACAACGGCCAGCGCATCAACGACTTTGTTCAGGTCTCGGATGTTGAGGGCCTCGTTTCCGGTTCTGAGCTGCACGTCGTCGAGGATCCTTACACCGAGAAGGAGGCGAGAATCCATTTCATTCGCATCAGGGAACTGATCGGCGCGGCCGGTGACCGCACGGATACTGTTCAGGGTATTCTCTCCGGTGCGTCCGTTTTTGACGATGTCGTCGCCGCAGCAGCCGAGCAGGCCGAGGCCGCCGAGGTCGAGCCTTACAATTTCGAAGCTTCAGTCAACACCTCCATTCTTCTCCCCAGGGAGTCTGAGCCAGCGCCAAAAACCGTCAAGCTCATTTCCCTTTCGCCATGGAACCCCCCACCGGCTCCTCTCAGGCAGAAGGGCCACCTGCTTTACCTGACCATCACAACCAACGAGGGCGAGCAGTTCCAGATAACTTCCCACGTTGGAGGGTTTTACGTCAACAACTCGTCCAACAACAAGTTTGACCCATCACCCAAGCAAGATAAGAAGGGTTTCTCCTCCCACTCCCTCTTCACCCTGCTCGAGAAGCTCTCGCCGTCGTTTGCTCAGGGCTTTGCCGACTTCCAGGCATTCGCCAACCGCAAAGACCCCCTAGCGACATTCCAGATCGGCAACACCGTTCCTTCCGCGCCATGGCTTGTCCCTTCGCCTTCCTCATCTCTGTGCACCCACTCTGCCGATGTCACTAGATCTCAGGAGACGTTCTTGTTGGGCGGTGTTGAGAACACTGACTCCCTGCGTGACTGGAATGAGGAGTTCCAGTCCGCTAAGGAGCTCCCCAAGGAGACCATCCAGGACCGCGTTTTCAGGGAACGGCTGATCGCTAAGCTTCACGCCGACTACAACGAGGCTGCCGCTCGTGGCGCCGTCTTGGTTGCGCGTGGCGAAGTTGCGCCTCTGAACCCTACCGAGGGAAGGGATGCCCAGATCTTCGTCTACAACAACGTCTTCTTCTCCTTCGGCGCTGATGGCGTTGGCACTTTCACCAGCGAGGGTGGAGACGAGGCTGCCAAGGTTGCTACCGGCAAGGATGTCTTTGGTGTGAAGCTTGTCAATCAGCTTGACATTGACGGTCTCTATACCCCTGGTACCGTTGTTGTCGATTACCTCGGCAAGCGCATTGTCGGCCAGAGCATTGTGCCTGGCATCTTCAAGCAGCCCGAACCCGGTGAGAACCAGATCCACTACGGTGCTGTCGATGGTAAGGACGTCGTTGCGGCTGATCAGAGTTTTGCCCCTGGCTTCGAAAAACTGGCTCAGGCTTTGAGGGTCAAGAAGCATGCTGTTTGGGACAAGGAGAACAAGCGCTTCGACCTCGAGGCCAGCGTTGAGATGAAGGGTCTCCTTGGCACTGACGGTCGCAAGTACGTCCTTGATCTTTACCGTATCACCCCGCTTGACATTGCGTGGATGGAGGAGAGCGGCCCTGAAGGTGCTGAATACCCTCATCGCATGACTGTCCTCCGCCCCGAGCTTGTAGAGGCCTTGGGTAAGCAAAAGGCCCGTGATTATGTCGCCGCTGAGCTCCGCAAGCGTGCGCCCCAGAAGGATCAAGACAAGAAGGAGGAGACTAACGGTGAGGCTGGCGAGGAGAAGAGCGAGGAGAAGACCGAGGAGAAGACCGAGGAGAAGACTGAGGAGAAGACTGAGGAGAAGACTGAGGAGAAGACTGAGGAGAAGACTGAGGAGAAGACTGAGGAGAAGACTGATGAGAAGACCGAGGAGAAGACCGAGGGGGAGGTTAAGGAGAAGTCTGAAGAGAAGAACAAAGAGGAGACCGAAGAAAAGGCCGAGGAGAAAGAGGAAGAAAAGACAGACAAGATCGACATGGCTGGTTTCTCGTTTGCTCTCAACCCCGATGTATTCAGCGGCCAAGTTCCCCAGACCGATGCCGAAAAGGAGGAGATGGCCAAGGATGAACAGGATGTTCGCGACGCTTGCGCCTACCTTACTGAGACTGTCATTCCTTCTGTCCTCCGCGATCTCAAGGAGTCAGACATCAGCTTCCCCATGGACGGACGCTCGCTCAGCGCCCTGCTCCACCGCCGTGGCATCAACCTGCGCTATCTCGGAAAGCTTGCCTCTCAGGCCGACAATGAACGTCTGGCCTGCTTCCGTGAGGTTTGCGTCCGTGAGATGATTGCTAGATCATTCAAGCACATTGCCGCCAAGTATCTCAAGACCTTGCCCTTGTCTCTGACTTCCGCCTGCTTCTCTCATCTCTTCAACTGCCTCTTGGGCTCTGCTTTCAACCCTAAGCCAGTTGCTGAGATTGACCAGTCCTACAGGGCACTCTTCAGTGACGCCGACCTTGGCTTCGAGAAGGTTACCCCTGAGAGCTTGAGGGAGGAGATCCAGACCGAGACCGCACGCCGCTTCAGGTATACTCTTACCGAGAACTGGTGGACCGAGATCAGGCATCTCCAGCTTCTCCGCGAGACTGCATTGAAGCTTGGTCTTCAGATCGAGAGCAAGAAGTATCTGTTCACTCAGCCTTCCGAAACCGAGGCTACTGCGGCTGCCTCAGCTGCCACTCCTGCTCAGACCAACGGCGAGGCTGCTGCTTCCACCACTACTAGCAGTAAGAAGAAGAAGGGCAAGAAGGCCCGCGATGCATCGCCGTCGAGCATCAGCTCTGCTGCTACCACTCCTCACACCTTTAGCCCTGATGACTTTGTCAATGTCGTCCCGATCATCAAGGACTCCTGCCCCCGCAGCGCTCTCGCTGAGGAGGCTCTGGAAGCTGGCCGTCTCTCCATCTATCAGAACCAGAGGAAGCTCGGCGAGGACCTCCTCCTCGAGTCCCTCTCTCTGCACGAGCAAATCTACGGACTGGTTCACCCTGAGGTTGCCCAAATGTACCACACTCTTTCTCAGATGTACTTCCAGATGGATCAGAAGGACGTTGCCGTTGAGCTCGCGAGAAAGGCCGTGGTTATTGCCGAACGCACCCTTGGCCTGGATTCTGCCGAGACAGTCTTGAACTATCTCAATCTCAGTTTGTTCCTCCACCAGCGAGGTGACAGCAAGGTGGCACTTGTGTACGCCAAACATGCTCTCAATGTTTGGAAGGTCATCTATGGGCCAGACCATCCGGATACCATCACCACAATCAACAACTACGCCGTCATGCTCCAGAGCATCAAGGCTTACCATGAGTCGCGCCGCTGGTTTGAGGAGTCCCTCCGTGTGTGCGAGACAGTCTTCGGGAGACAGTCTATCAACTCTGCCACGCTGCTCTTCCAGCTTGCTCAGGCTCTTGCTCTGGACCAGGACTCCAAGGGTGCTGTCGATCGCATGCGCGAGAGCTTCAACATCTTCCGCGCCGTCCTTGGCCCTGAGGACAAGAATACCAAGGAGGCCGAGCACTGGCTTGAACAGTTAACCCACAACGCTGTCTCTCTCGCTAAGCAGGCCAAGGATGCTGCAGCAAAGAGGGCACGCGCCGGTTATCGCTTTACACCGCGCAGCACCACCCTAGGATCGCTGGCGACTCCGGCTTCGGAGCTGCCCGGCAAGACTGCCCCGCCCAACATGGACGGCCGCAGCATCGACGAGCTGATCAAGTACATTGAGGGCGGCGACCAGCAAAAGAAGGGCGGCGCTAACAAAAAGCGCACCGTCGGTCGTGGGAACCCCAAGAGACGCGGTGGTGCTACCGCGTAATTGACCAGCTCATAAAGAGCATTTCTTTTCGATTTATGCCCTCATTGTATCATTCTTGGGTTTTTATAAAACCGGTTGAAAAAAAAGTTGACTTTCAGCCATTGGGGATTAGGGGCCACAAAATTGGGTGACGACGGATCTGTATGAATACAAAAACCACAGAGGAGAACTCTTCTTTGTTATCAAAACTCATGACATTGGCGTATTGCATGGCTTTGCTTTCTGGGAGGGGATATATGAAACACACCACTTTTTTGTATCACTTTTGTACCACATGTTGCTTGTAAATATCTAGCCACGAGCTAACAGAAAAAAAAAAGAAGAAGAAGAAGAAGAAGAAGCGCATATTGGGCAAGATTGGCCTGGAGGAAAATACCTGGAGGAAACCAGTGTCTTTCCATGATTATCGTTGTCATTTCTACTCAATCTATTAGCGGTTCATGTTTATCTCAGTGGTATTGGATATATATACTGTGGAAATTTCAAGGCTGAAAAAGAAAAATTGTGGAGTGGATAGGAGACCACATGGGTTGTTTGAAGGCGGATTCATTATTATTCACACAAATATATATATATATATATATATAAAATGAAAAATCCGGTTCTATCTCGGTCAAGGTTTACAGGGAAATGACATATATGTATTAAAAGAAAGAGAAAAGCCTTATTAATAACCAGCAGACTGCGAGTGCTTTCCATCTGGGAGATACGAACTTGAGAGGAGTGTTGTTGCGGTGAAGCTGGCATTGTCGGGGAAAAGAGGCTTTGCTCCCAGGCCGATACCAGCCCCCTCCGCCAGCCAGCCCCTGACTCCTCTGCGAAGTTGGGACGTGCTGATCCGTTCCAAACCAAGGCTTGTGAATTGCGGATATGTGAAGCAGCAAGAATCGAGTTTAGTCTGTGATAAACTATCACTAAATATATTGGTCATCTGGGTAGGCAAAAGAATGTGTTTGAGGTGAAGTTGATGCCATGGAAGCCCTAACCGACCCAAATCTTCCGGATGGATTTTGTGCGATGAGAGGTTTGTTTTTAGTTTTTAAAAAATTCGGGGGGACCAGGCACGCCCGAAACTAATTTTTGTGTTTGGGTTTTTTGTTGACTCTGTGACGCACCGAGTATGAGTTGCACACATTAAAAGTTTGGTTTTTGTCCCCAAGGTTTTATTTTCACTTCAGGGGAACACAAATAAAGGGCTGCAATAGCCAAACCTCGCTTTCTTGAATTGGGTTTCTTCTTCTTAACAAGATACAAAGATCAAGCTCAATTTTAAATACGCTTAGAAAGTGCGGAACCTTCCTGCCTCCCATTTTTTTTCACCCCCTCTTTGACTTGACATCGTCCGAGTCCCTCCTTGTTGCAGCCCAGACTGCAGGGTGGCAGGAAGAGAGACTTCTTCAAGTTCCTTCTCCGGATTTGTTAGTGGGGCCCGCTCTCTTCTGGCTTTGATGACGAACAAAGTCGAAGACCAGGACACGTGAAGCCCCACTTTTCCCCCCACCGAAATTCAAGCTCTTGGGACGGTAATTCGTCAGTGCTCCCTTTTCCTGCCTCGCGCCTTTGAATCACCGACGCGAAAAAAAACCTGGGAATCGTCGTGGTGGTCAATTAAACAAATCCGTTTCCCAGTCTTGCAATTGCTTGCACTCACGCACGCACCTCTTACAATCCGCCCACCTGCACCTGCAGCAGCAGAGAGCAGGCTCGTCCTCGACGCAAACCACAAACGGCCACAAACAGGCTCGAGTTTGCCATTGTTGCGCCCTCGTTCTTTTTATTTACTGCGTGTCGCATCCCGCACATCCCACCACCCACAACCCACCAAAGCTACCTTTAGCTGCCCGCCAGCCGCATCCCACTCACACACACACGGCATACGCAGTACCTCGTAGCAGCAGTAGCATTAACCCCGATTGCAGCCAGCCTCTTCCCTCCAACGGCTCGATCAACCCCTCAACCACACCTCCAACAACACAACACATCCCACCGATGGTTTAGCCCATCTCTGCGACAAAAAATGCCCACACCGCACAAGCGCGCACAGCGCGCCCGTCGAGAGCTGCGTAACGATGCTGTCGTCGAGGATTTGTCTCCGTCGCGCCCTGCAAAGCGTCGCAAGAAGGTAAAGGTCGCCCCCGCCTCTGCGCCCCTCCATCGCGCATCGCCAATCCTCGTCGTCATTGTTTCCTTTGCCCCCTTTTGTGGTCCATTGGTCGCGCATGTCAAGTCGCTCGACCCCGCTGCTGCTTTTGAAGCTTTTTCGTCGTGTAGCTAACAGTGCAATGCGTTTTACAGGCCGAGGATGCCGCCGGCGAGGGTGCCGATGCGACCGAGATCGCCAACGAGGGCGATTTATCGCTGGCTGCCGACCAATCCGACACCGGTCTGGAGGACGACGAATTAGTTTCCCGCGTCACACAGCATCTGGCCACGGCTCCCGGCCAAGTGCAAGCCAGCAAAGACTATGCCAACGCCATCCACGAGAACAACAAGGACGGAGTCAGTGCTTATGCGAAGCTTGCTGCCGTCGATTGGACCTACTACATCACCCGCCTCAGAGTCAATATCGGTCGCTGCCCAGAACCACAGCAACCCAAGGCCGAAGTCCCTGCCGAGGTCAGCCAGGAGATTTCCGACGACCAAGACAGCACTATTCACGTTGACCTAGGGCCCAGCAAGCTCATTTCGAGACAACATGCTGTCATCTACTTTCATCGCGAAGATGAGACATGGTGGCTGGAGGCCAAGGGACGCAATGCGCTCAAGGTTGACGGCGCATTGTGGAGGCAGGGTCAGTCCGGCCCTTTGAGGAGTGGAGAGGTCATTGAAGTTGGCGGCGTCGAGATGATGTTTGTTCTCCCCATCAACCTTGCCAGGCTTCAAATTGCGCAGCCGTACCTCGAGCGTGCGGGGCTCGTCAAACCCGAGCCAGCTCCCGTACGGCAACCGCGTCATCCTCTTCCGTCTGGTGATGGCTTACACTCCAGCTCGCCCAACAAGTCGATCCGCCAGAGTGCGCAGAAACCGCTGGCTCCCGCGCCTCCCGACTACAAACGGGTAGGCACACCTCCATCTTCGATTCGGCGGGGTGCGGGCAGCATGGTGGCCCAGACTCCCGTGTCGGAACAGAACGCCAGCACCATGTTGATGAGTAACCACACTGATGTTGATCTGAGCCTGGATGAGAATGCCCATATCAAGCCTCAGTTCAGCTATGCCCAAATGATCACGCAAGCTATCATGCTCACCGAGGAACAGAAGTTGACCTTGTCTGGGATCTACAACTACATCCTAACGGCTTACGCTTACTACCGGAAACAGCCTCACAATGGTTGGCAGGTACGATTATACCCTCGTCAGCTTTCATCAGGCTTCCCAGAATACTAACCGACACACAGAACTCGATTCGGCACAATCTCTCGTTGAACAAGAATTTTGAAAAGGTTGCAAGACAGACTGATGAGCCCGGCAAAGGAATGAAATGGCAGATCGTCCCCGAAAGCCGTGAGGAGATGATTGCGCAGGCTTGGAGAGGAGGTCGCGGCGGCCACCGCGGAGCGTCTTCGAACCCATCTTCGCCGAATCAGCTGAACTACATCACGTCGGGCCCCAGAGACATGGCGGCTAGGGAACCGACATCAACGCGTAATAAAAGGAAGGTATCCCCCTCAGGCTCACCCCAGCCCCGCTCAGCAGCTCACCGTGAGCCTCAATCGACGCCTGTGCGCACGACGCGTAAGCCTTTGCCAGATGAGCCCGGTGCGGGCGTTGACGGCAGTCCGCTTCCAAAACTCCGCAAGCCGAATGCCTCGAGCACTTTGGGCACGGTCGAGACGGCTCCCGGATCGCCGACTTTGACGTCGTCGTACCTACAAGAAGACGGTGCGTCATTTGCCACGCCAGCTCCACTCCGAGTTCACCCCCGGCTCGCTCCGCCTAGCACCGCGCAACGTCCTAGCGCCCACATGGCGACGAGCTCCCCCGCTCCGTTTTGGAGGTATGCAGAGTATGGGAGCACGCCGCTAAAACCTGCCCAGTTCGATCTCAGCCCGACCAAGGCTAATGATGGAGAAGCTGTTCACCCTCCCAGCAGCAGCCCCCCGCGTCAGCACTCCCGGAGTAAGTCTCCCATTCCTAGCCCAACGAGGGTTAGCAGCCGCCCGGGAACCGCGGTGAAGGATGAGCCTTCGAGCCCCGAGGCTGTTGTTGATGATGATGATGAGGAGGAGGAGGAGGAGGAGGAGGAGGAGGAGGAAGAGGGATTTGATTTGACCAAGTAATATTTTTCTTTATTATTAAAGTTGATCAACATGGCTGTGTACTAATGTTTACCGCAGAGGCTTCCAAAGCATCGGTAGCTATCACGCACCAGTCGGACACGGTAAGCAGGTCCCGCCTGCTTCCAACGGAGACCTGGCGGCCGGTGGCAGCGTTTAAATACCCTCTCCCATCTTCATCTAACATACATCATTCGACGTTCACCGCGCTGACACTATTATACGATGAAATGTTGGTTGATCCGAGCGGAATATAGTATAGGATCATTGTCCACAACTCTTCCTCCTCATACCTTACTTGCCCTTGTTTTACTCAATAAGATTCAACTCCCCTTTTAATATTTTTTCTCTTCTTTTTCTTTTATTGACTAACATGTTTTTTCTTGTCCTGTACTTCTTCTTCGTCTGAATTAGGAGTTTCTGTGATCTCCCCCCCCCCCCTTTTTTTTTTCTTCTTTTTTTCTCAGGAGAGCCCTTGTGCCTCTTTGCGTGTGTTACTAGTATATCAGTTTTATACTTATGGTACCTTGGGGAAGGAGAATGGGAGGTTGCCTGTTTTTTTTTTTTTATGATTTTATCCTTGTATCTTGCTTCTTTTCTTCTTCTACTTGTTGTTATTTTTACTTTGCTTTTTCTTGGGAGGAGAAAATGACATCGGAAACTGGGAACGGGAGCGTGGGATTATTTTTGGTATGGGAAATGATGAGTAAATGGGAAACCTTATCCCTCGTGTACACTTCGCGCATCACAAGGGGTATTCATGGGATACCCTCGGAGGCATATTTTTTTTCGGGTTCTTTCAAGGAAGGTGGGAGGTGGTCTGCTTTTATTTTTATTAATTTTCTTGGGAGAGGGGTTCATGTGTGGTTATCAAGGGTTGTCAATCTTGATGCTGACGGGCCACGGTCTGCTGGAGGGAATGTTGAAGAGCGGGTAAGAGGGGGAATATGCCAATTCCTGAGCGAAACGAAAAGCGCCGGGAATAAATCTTCAAGTGTCTTCTTAGTGTGTTTGTTTAGGTGGAATGATGGGATATAGTGCAATTTATTTGCTAAGTTGCTAGTTTGATTGGGGAAAGGGAGCAATAATCCAAGCGGAAAAATAAGAGAGGAATAGCGATTATCAAGAAAAGAAAAATTCTACCAAGAAAATATTATAGTGTGGTTTTGTTTCTTGTTGTTCCGATCTGGTGGGATAAAGGATGAATCATGAAGCTTAATAAATGAAGAGAAGCCGACACCTTGGACTTTTGCAGAACATCTACACACAAGTTGGTAGGAGGCTCCTTCCAATTCACCCGGTCCGAGACATGTACTCTTCGGGATCGGCCCGAGTTTAAAGTTTACGGCAAGAGGGAAAGTCACATTGAATATATTTTTCGTTGTTTGTGGAATATAGGGTAGGGATCTGCATATATATATACGATTTAATTATTTTTTCTCCCCCAAAAATGTTTGGTAACGGGTGATGTCGTGTCATGTCCTGCACGAAATCGATTTTTTTTTTTTCGTTGCTGGGGTTTTATTAAGGCCAATTCTAAACGGGCATTAGTGTTTTGCTATACGGGCATTAGTCACCTTGCTCCGCGGGCATTACCTTTTTGCTATACGGGCATTAGGCGCCAGGGTTAGGGTTATCCGCGTGCACAGGGCCGGACCTCCCACTTCCAATCCCATCTTTCCACTTCCACTTCCACCTTTTCACTTCCACTTCCACCTTTCCACCCACTATAGCCACTAGCCAAATCGTTCAAAAACGCAATTTCCGAGCGTTTTACAATTTAACAGCAATAGCTTCAACGCTTTAGAACCTTAATATCGGGAATAATAGCAAACGAAAGACCAAGGCGCCTCGTAAGGCGGCTGTACCCTTCAACACTACACTTAAGGTGGAAGAGCCGGATTCGGCTATCGTGATGGCTTTAAGAATTACTAGAAGCGGTAGGGTTGTTAAACCGACCAACAAGTGGACCACAGCTACGCCTGGCAGGGCTCGGAAAGCCTGAAAATTACGGTCAAAATGGAAAGATTACGGCAAACGTGTTTTTGGCCGTCGTTGGTATTGTACGAATTGAAGGTTATTGTATTATTTATATCTGGGCACTAAGAAAAATCCCATTGCACCTCACGATATTTAAAGTAGATAGAATTTCTTATGTAGACACTAAATGTATTTTTTTTTGGCTGTGAAAACGGCTCTTTTCTGTGCAGTAAGGGGCAACCTGTCTTGGCAAACCGGGTCTTAATGCTCTTGGGCGTGGAGCTATGAGCCTAATGCCCGTATAGCAAAAAGGTAATGCCCGTTTAGAATTGGCCTTTATTAAAGAAGAGTTATAATAGGTTTGTGGTGATTTGGGTTTCTACTAGCGAACGGTAATAATTAATAGGTTAGTGCAGTGACTGTTTGCGATTCCACAGTACACTATTAAGAAATAAAAATGATTACGTGCCGGTTTTTTACACTACATACTAGCTTCAAAACCGCCCCCTCCCCCCCACTTCGAGCCGGATGACGTGCGGTTTTGCTTAGTGTACTCGGCCGGGGTGAAGGGTTGAGGTTGGTTCCTCAGCTTATATACTAGGGTCTGGACCTTTTCGGGTAGGTTAGTGTACCTACGTACCTCTCGCTCGGGAGTTGGGGGGGGGGGGGAACCTGGGAATAAAGAATTCGTGCCATCTTGGGATTGTGCGTGCAGCAGGCCAAAACAAATTCAAATGGAAGAAGAGAGGCTATTAAAATATATACATACATACATACATACATATATATATATATATATATCTGCTTATTTTAAACAAAAGAATGGATATTAAAGGCTATTAGGGAAAAAAAATCATAGCGTCTGATAAATATCAAAAGCTAGGCATGATATATCTAGATATCTTGGGGTAAAATTTGTCATGAATGTCTTCCGTTTACTCCGTAACCGCTTGCACAGATCATTTTTGACCACCAAGTGACAAGTCATCAACATTGTCTTTTTATCCCATCTCTCTAGAGGAATCAAGGTAACCTGCGGGTATGGCGCGTGGACTGGCAACCCTACATGCTTGGGAGCAACATATAAGTGAATGGCGGTGCCTAATTTCCCGGAACAATTGCTTAAAAGGGATTCGGATGCTAGGTATGTGACTACCTACTTCTGGATTGTTAAAGTGACAGTAAACATGGCAAAAGTCATGCAGACAGAAGGAAAAATGTTTTGCGCGTGGACATGCACATCAGGATCATCCAAGTTGTTGCGGCGGTGACCGGGCAGTTACAAGAGGAACGAGAGAAGCTATGGTTGGCTGAGAACGTGACGGATATGGGCAAAACCGTTCAAAGAAACGGCTTAAGCAGTTTTGCGCTTCTGGTTTATTATGGTCAGGGTGGTGCTGAGCTAGGGGAAAGGCGATTCAATCATGATTATACCTGCTTATGATGTGAGCAGAAACGAGGTTGAGGGTGGTGTAGTCGGACTGGGCCAAGGGAGCGTGTTGGTTTAATTTTCGGCAAATAAGATGGGCAAATGAACGCTCGTGAAAGTAGAGAAAACTTGATATGAGCAAAAGTATCTAAAGAAAGACAAAAGTTGGGAATCAGTTATATAAAGTAGGCGGAGATGAAGCACAGACTAGTTAGCAGTCACTAGACCTCTTTACTCCAGGACGAACTCGTACTACGCCGCAGCTCGCCCGTTCTTCTTCCCCTGCCTCAGCGTCCTTAACGCCTCATGGAAATTAACCACCTCATCCGCTGACGCTGCAGGTTTGGACCATCTCACAAACCCGCTGGCGTCAATTGCAAATGCTCCTCCTTGCTGCCATCTACTTCCAGTTTGGTTTGCTCGGTTCCTACATTTCACTCATTTAGCTATTCCCACCCAGGTCCCTTTTTGGCGCAAAAAAAAAAAAAAAAAAAAAAAACCTACCATATCCCCTCTTCAGTTCCCAGCTTATACACATGCCACAGCGTTAGAGGATTTATCGCATACCATGTCGACGTCTCCCCTAACCCCCACCTCTTGAACAGGTCCCGATGGTCATCAACAATGACCTGGACCTCCCACTGGCCGCCCACCTCCATGATCCACTTGTCGGTTTCTTCCAGGGAGCTCTGCGAGACTGCTATGCATTGTATTTCTGGATGCCGACATGAGAAATTGGTAAAGAGTTTGAAGGTTTTTTCCGCGACTGCATAAGCACTTAGCCTCTCTCTCTCTCTCTCTCTCTCTCTCTCTCTCTCTCTCTCTCTCTCTCTCTCTCTCTCTCTATATCTCTATATATATATGTGTTAGATAATGTGTGTGGATATCTGTTAGATGGAGGT
>MU865119.1:0-55711 GCA_033576145.1 Cladorrhinum samala | reverse complement strand
ACCCCTCCAAAATTTTTTACTTGTTTACAAACCCCCCCCCCCCAAAAACAACAAAAAAAAAAAAAAAAAAATAATTTTTTTAAAAAAAAAAAAAAAAAAAAAAAAAAAAAAAAAAAAAATAAAATTTTTTAAAAAAAAAAAAAAAAAAAAAAAAAAAAAAAAAAAAAGCATTTGAAGTGCTAGGTGAGGTTGTATCTACATAGGTATGTACATATCTGAAGAAGGGAGAGATCTGTATACCTATTGTTATCCAAGTTGGTGACGAAAAACATGATTCTCTACATATCATTCAAGTCACACATCTTTATCCCGGGGGCATTTGCCATCTTGACGAATGGGGATTTTTTAGGTATGATGAATAAGAGTGCCCAGTCGTTTATGATTTAATAGAAGAGGTAGATAGGTATGCATTAAGTAGACAATGAGGTCCAGGAGATACATCAACCTAGGTACACTTTGGAATCTTGTAACGATCATCATTACCGTACCTACTTACACCGGCTTGAGTTTCAGGTAATACTTAGGTTAATAATTACCACAATATCAAAAGGGCTGATAGGAAATATTAAAAAACCGTTCAACAAAATAAACAAATATATTGCCAGCCTTTGTTTAAAAGCTTCATCTACGCACTAGCCCATATGTTGGGAGAGCTCTAAATGGTCGTCGGGCAGTGAAGAGGCATACGTGACGTCTCGCCTCGCCTGTTGATTCGCGCCTCCGCTTCCGCCGATGCTCGGAGGATTCTGTTCTGCAGAGTGACTCCCGTTTATATGGACATGAGCGCTTGAGGGTGTGAAGAGCGACGGAAATATGTGCATCAAAAGAGGTTTCAGAGTGGTAAGACAGGCGCAGATGATTGCAGTATTCAGTTCGATCGTAGACCACTTGGCGACACTGGGGTTGTCACCCGTGGGGTCCTTGGACTTTGCAGCGGATATTAGGAACGGCAGGCGCACGACCGAAACGACGCAGACGCTGTGATCGAATATCAAGTATCTTTTAGTCAGCTTTATAATTGCTATAGGAAACCTGAATGAAGTGGCAAAACGGTTTGCAATGGGGCTTACAAGAATCCAAGTGTAAAGACCAGATAAAGGCCAACCTTTTGCCGTCTAGGGATTCTGAGTCGTCTGACCACGCTCAGCGGCAAGACCAGAATGGCAAAGTCGCTTGCGATATTGAACGCCGCGCCTGTTATCCACCGTGGTTCGAGAGGCAGACACGATCCGTGGATTGTGCGGTCCCAGTACCTCGCGACTGGAACGCAAAAGAATATGGACGAGAGTACGATCCACAGGCTGTTGAGAATTACGGCAACGAGGACGGCGTAGCTGCTTTTGCGGATGAATACCGGAGTGAAGACGCGAAGATAAAGAAGGAGTATCGACAGCTTGACAAGGGAAATGCCAGTGTTGTAGCATATGATGGTAAAGTAAACCTCCTGTGGCGCACGGGGGAAAAAATTGTGAGCATCATTTTGCTTGAATAACGAGGGAGCCTATTAGCATCATACTTTGAAGAAGAGCTGCTTGACTTGGTTGGAGAGGGACTGGATCGGTCTGCCCAGCGCGGTGTTGGCCTCTGGACCGTGTCAGTCGAGTTTGAAATGCGGGGTGTGGAGCGGGTCGTGCTCACGGAAGCACATGCCAATGGCATTCCCGATGGAGCAGAGCTGTAGGCGATGTGGGTTAGAAAAGACGTTAATAGGTATGGCATGATTAGCCCAGGCCGGGAACGATAGTAGATGGGCCAAGGTGCCAAAACTCACCATGGATAGACCGATGAAACAGTCTTCGAGGCCAAGAACGCGGAGCAAGACTCCGCGCGTGTAGAAGCGCAGTGAAACAATAATGGCAGAAAGCAGCGTCGCCGCGATAGCGTACGCGATGACTTCCCTCGCCTGAGATGGAAGACCCTGTTCGGCAGCATCTTGGACTCGGGGCAAAATCATTTCTTTCTGGAAACAAGATTGGCTCCACCAGTGAGTGGCACCAAGCGTGGGCGACAGCA
The DNA here is from genome assembly GCA_033576145.1 of Cladorrhinum samala. Lineage (NCBI taxonomy): Eukaryota > Fungi > Ascomycota > Sordariomycetes > Sordariales > Podosporaceae > Cladorrhinum > Cladorrhinum samala. The sequence goes on along the minus strand of MU865119.1, from coordinate 53,698 downwards.
ATCAATCCCCACTAATTACCCCGTATCTTTTGGCATCATATGCTCAATTGAAGGGATTCTGATGATGAGTAGAAGATGATCGATAAATAGCGGCCCAAAAAAAAAAAATGTGCTTGGGAAAACGGTTTCTTCGATTCCAAGATTCCGGAAGCAATAGGGATCACCACCAGTCTTGGGCCAACCCATGATTATTAAGGGGGGTTAATGTGATAATGGCGTTTTTGTGGTCGAGGGTCCTGCTCAGCCCTTCACATTAAGGTTGTCCTGAGAGCCCAATTGGGACCTGATCCCCCCCGCCGTGGCGCGCGCGCTTGACCTGGTTGGGTTAGCCCAGATGAACCGATCTCCGATGCCTGTGGGAAGGTGTTGCGTTCATGAGCTGACATGGCTTACCCATATCGAAGCAGGTGTTCGGAAGGCGCACCATCGGGATCCAATCAATCATCAAACGTCAAAGTTTGTTCACCGTTCAATCAACATTTTTATTACTCCAAGGTCCTCGGCGAGAAAATCCAACCGGCGGTCACCCAATTGTGGATTGCTGTGGATTGCGGTAAGCTTTATGCATAATCTTGATGAAATTCCAAAAGAACAAAAGAAAAAGCTGGCTGATGACAGCAGGGGTGAAGGAAGGAGGAAGAAGGAAGCGGAGATTTAAATTAGCAAACCGGCTGCTCGAGGTCCAGGATCCCCGCACATCACCCCCAACTGACCGCCCCGATTAAGTAGGTACGTAAATTCACGATGCTGACTCCGGTTGCTTGAATTTACGGTCTGGAGAACGCACGTAAGGAATAAAAATACCATCAAAAACTTTGCAGTCAACTGCACCACCAGAATGATTGTTGCATTTTTATTTTTTTTTATTTTTTTTTTCTACAAAAAACCGGATATTCTTTACTAGATGCGCCCCCAAAAAAACAAAAAAAAACAATGGTTTTGAGGTGTGGTGTCACTCTCGACACCACAGGTAGTTATAGCCGTTTGGTACCTACATGTGTGTCTCTTTTTAAGTCATTGTTCTCTTGGTATGCTAGTCTAAATCGTTCCATGAGAGTTGCCCCACATTGACACACTCTCGTCAGTGATCGATAGTCTTCACTGCCATGATCCGAGCCTGGTGTAGACGAAGAATTAAGTTTTCAAGGCCAATAAGCTGCGCAATTGAAAACCATCGAGGCGTTGCTGATTGGGCAATGATTGGGCATCAATGGACCGCTATACTCGTCACGACTCAATATACAGCATGTTCTGTTAACTCTGGGGTTTCATTCTTTTGATTCCACCGCAGATAAACAAGGCCAAACTCTGATAAGGATCATATTGGCTGCCCTGTGCCATTTGTCTTCAGCCCTTCATAGCTTCAACAATTTGAAGATTGAGATTGTCAGGTTCTCACCCCCGCCACCCCTAACTCACTATCGTCAAGTCCACCTCTAATCTTGAATTTCCACAGAGAGTGTGCTGGCGCTGCCAAAACAGCGATGCCATCAATGTCCTGTGGTGCGCTCCCAAAGAAAAGCAAAGAAGGCGCTGGCCACCATGCAGGAGACGCCAGTGATGAGGACAGACTCTCAGATACCACGCAAAGGACGGATCCACTCTGTGAATATTGCCAACAGATCAACTTTAGTTTCGATAAATATCATCAGATGTCTGTAGGTCGTCGAGCTGTTGAGCTCGGCACGCACTCAAGGATAAAACAAAGCCGATGCCGGTTCTGCAAACTACTCCAGCTCGCGCATATCCCGCGGAATTCACCCGAAGGTGAACCAGAATTAGCAACAGTATCCATTGATTGGTCCCTTCTTGGGTCAGGCGGTCGACGCGCACTCCACCCAAGTATAAACGTGCCGGGTCATTACTACGAGATGAACGCGATTTGCCTCGCCGCTGTTCCCAACTTGAACTCAGACGACAACAACACACCAAACCCCACCTGCTATCTACGACCAGTTCGAAACGCCAATATCGATCTCCAATTTGTTGATGCCTGTCTTTCGGCATGTTCGGCCCAACATGGTCTCGAATGCAACCTCGTATATGATGAGCAAGCTTTTCCTGGCCTCGACTTTCTCCGCCTGATAGACGTAAATCGCGGTTGTATTGTCAAAGCACCACTCGGTTCTCGGTATGTCGCCTTGAGCTACGTATGGGGTGGCACGTCGTGCTGCAAGCTTACGACGGCCAACGAACCCAGTCTCTCGCAAGACGGAGCACTGAAACGCCTGGCCGACGACCTGACTTTGCCTCGTACAATCAGCGATGCGATGGCGCTCGTCCGAGGCTTAGCAGGCCTGCAATTTCTCTGGGTTGATGCTTTATGCCTCATTCAGGATGATGTGAAAGACCTGGCTGCTGGAATCGCAGTCATGGATGATGTATATGAGCGAGCCTGGTTTACCATCATTGCCGCGGGCGGGGAAGACGCCAGTTTTGGCCTCCCAGGCATTCAGCCGGGCTCGCGCAGCGCAACACGGTTGAGCCATGAAATCAAGCCCGGCTTGCACTTGGGAGTTGATACCGCACTTGATTCGTCCTTAACGCGTTCCGTGTATAACAAAAGAGGCTGGACGTAAGTGTACAAATAACTGCCCACTCCAGGTCGTTAAAACTTTTTGAGTTACGCTAACTGTTTTGACTGCATTAGATTCCAAGAACAACTGTTATCCCGACGAGCACTGTTCTTCTTTGATGACAGAGTTGTGTTTCGTTGCCGTCAAGCAGAGCATTCCGAAGACCACGCCGACGCCTTCGGTTGTGGCAAACCCACATACAGCCTGATCTCGATGTGGACCAAATCCATCAGCATGGAGAACCCCATGTTTGACTATGAGACGATGCTCTTTTACTACTCTCGGAGGAAGCTCACAAATTCGGGTGATGCCCTTCGGGCAATGGAAGGACTGATGCGCCGCTTTTCAAAAAAAATGAAGTGTCGGTTCTTCCAAGGGCTCCCCACCACGGCATTCGACGGGTTCCTTCTTTTCAGCTCGGTATTTAAAATCCTTCAACGCCATAGTAACTTGCCTAGCTACTCGTGGGCAGGTTGGAGCGGCGGAATAAACTACGGGCAAATCGGTAAGATATTCGGCGGCCAGGATCAGATGAACGAGTGGTTGGCTATGAAGACCTGGATTATCTGGTACAAAAGGCTTACCGCCGACAACACAGATCTGGTTTGGTAGGTACTTCCATGTAGCCCTCTTCGGCAACATGAACTGATAAGCCTTTAGGGATATTACGAGAGAACCTTCACGCCCGGCCAACGATGAGAAGTATATTGGCTACGGCAACCGACAACCCTTCCAACATCCTCCTCATGTGAAGGTAGACGCATCACGAACCGACCCCTCAGACAACATACTGGAAGATATCCAAACTCGCGTCTTGCCCGGGTATCCTCTACTGCAATTCTGGACCCTCGCCGTCTACTTTCGTATTGACTACCAGTCCAGACACGCAGAATTCCGGGGTTGGAGAGCACTTATCGGATCAAATCTCTCAGCCTGCGGGTCGATAGTAATGGACGGGTATTCCGAAAACGAGCCGTTCTTCCAGTCGGACGGACCATTTGAACTCATCCTTCTCTCAGAGGTTCCCGGTCAGACAGAGTACCACGTCATGCTGTTGCAATGGAAGGATGGAATTGCAGAGAGGCGCGGCCTTGGAAGTATCGACCGGGATTTTGTTCATTTGAGCTTTGCGCCCGGTCCGGTTTGGAAAGAGGTATTGCTAGGATGAAAACATTTCGAGTCATAGCTGCACAGTTCTTGCGGCGAACTTATTGTCCCTGTTCCGGGGAAAAAAAAAAAAAAAATATCTGGTCCAGTCTTTTCTTGCTCTTTACTTTCTTACTCCTCTCTCTCTGGTCTTCCCACAATCATTCCGATTTTTTTTTTGATTTTTTTTTTAAAAAAAAAGGTACTTGTTGAACAAGATTTCACTGTTTGGTTCTGAGGAAGAAATCCAGAACAGCTAGCTACCTATTTAGATCGAAGAAATCCAAGACTTCTTTCGGAAAATGAAAATTTTAATTTTAGGCAGTGGGCTCTTAACACCAACAGGATATTGTCTTACCAAGTACACGGTGGGTTTATGCATCATTTTTCTCAAAAGGAAAATGCCTTCAATATTCAAGCGACATGTCTTCCGAATTTGCACAACATTCTCCCTAGAACAATGGAAAATTGGGTATATACCTAGGTGGTACCTAGTATTCTCATTCGGCACGGGAGGCCGATGACTGCGGAAAAAACGACCAACTTCAAGTTGAACTGTACTAAGCCGACGCCTAGCGCCGCACGGGAAAATTTCTTACATCACTATACCGGCGAGAGCAGAGGAGGATATGAATCTAATGGTCAAGTGAAAGACTGAGAAACGGAGGCACAGCACAGCCGAAGAAGTTGAAACTATAACCAGTGCGGTGTTTTCTACCTATTCAATCCACATTTTCAATGCTCATTGTCCCTACTATTGTGCCACTTGCTTTCTTTTTCTCCTTCCAAAAAGGATTACCTACCTTACCTATTTAGATCGCAGAATAACGTAGGTCCAACCTTACCCCCAAACAAACAGAGGATAACAGCAAAGGAAAGGTAGGTAGGTGGCTCAAGTGGAAACCTCTGCCGCTAAATTGGAAAAAGCTTCGCATTTCGAATTGGCACCTTGGACGGCATTTAACAAGGGAGGTTGGCCAATGCCATCATGGAATTAAATTAAATATTTGATGGAGACTCATTCCTTATGTCCTCGTGACTCATAAAACCCCGTCCTCGTATTTTCTCAATGATCTCTCAGGTAAGTACTTTCTCCGTTGTAATTCCCAAAACTATCTAGGCATCTCGGATTCCATCTCAGCACTAAGTCCCCCCCCCCCCTTTCGTTCTAACCGTTTTGATATACCGGCGAGCAGGTGACCGAAAAGGGGTTACACCCACTTGAGTCTTGATGACCTAGGTACCTAGGTACCTATCCTTGGATCATGCGCGCAGCAACCGAGGAAGCCAAGACTTTGGGGGCAATTGTTAAAAACAAAGCGCCTTGTTCAAGAAAGAAAGTAGTGGTGGAAAGTTGAGTGTTCTGCTGAGAGGTCACATTAATACTAGAGCTGTCTGTAGACTCAAGGCTAAGAGAAGTCACAGTAACCAGAAAACATACGGCGGCTCGGGGGGCGCGAATCGTCGCGTTGGAGACCTTGCGGACGAGAATTGCTAGGGAGGCGAAAGGCCGCGGGGATTGAGAGATCGCTAGGCGCTGGCGTTCTCCCCCTTGCCCGCCTGTGTAATTTCTGCCCGTGGCATAATATTCTTGAGGAAGAATGGCAAACCGTTTATTGCGTGCTGTGCATAAGCGGTGGTAAATAACTTGGCCCTTGTTTATTTCTAATATCATTTCACTAATCGTCGAATTCAAACACCCTTGTTTCCAACAGGGAATAGGCGCTTGCCCGGACCCCAACCTTCCAAGTTCATTCCTTTTGGTGCATCGCCTTGAATGGGGTGCAACAAATAATGGAAGTGGATTGCTCTGGCGCAGTGCTCTAGGTATCTAGTTGAATGCACCTTAACTTTGCTAACGCTTGGCCACACCCAAATGTTTTTTGTTTTTTTCCCTCTCCACACTATAACACCCATTTTCTCCCTCCCACCGTTGCTGGACAAAAACTAGAGCTGCCACGGTGGTCGCCTCAATGTCAGCTTTTTACCCATGTTACTTTTGTCAATCTAGCGGTATCCCGAGGTCCCTTAAGCTGCGAATCACCCGGCGATTGGGGTTTGTCTCTTGAGCCCCACCGAAGCGCTTCTCCCTCTCCCCGTCCTCCTCTTCTTGGTTCGTGATCTTGGCTGCTTCAAGTTCGGGCCCTGAACTACCACCGCCCTCCCCGCGTCCCGCCTGCAGAGAGCGCGGCAACCAAGCCGATCGACGCTCTCCTCGAAACCAGATTATGATCGATTCCCCCTCGGTACAATCCTCAAGGTCATGCAGCTGCCCCAAGGAAACATCTGATATGAGATACGGCTTTTCGGCATCGGCTGGTTCCTTGTTATTAGCTTGGGTTGTGTAGTCCCAGGTCCCAAGATCGACAACTGCTGCCTTGGTCTCGGTGAGAGAGTCGACTGGGGTTATATTGAGGAATTTGGTGAGTTCTTTGGCCGTCCCAAACATGGTGTCCTGCCCGATAATGACGGGAAAGCGAGGCACCGACCTGTTCCGGTTTGCTGCGACTCCAGCCAGCCAGGCCTTCGCCCATGCGTCGCCCGTAAGCCTGTTCCCACCTCCGAAGGGCTTTGATTTGCCACCGTCCTTTTGGAGGTTCGATCGCGCAACAGTACGGCGCAAGTCTTCGGGCATTTTGAATACCTGTGTCGATGGAATAAACAGAACTGGTGAGTTTGGTAGTGGCGATAAATGTGTGTGTATGTCTGTGTGTGCGTATTGAAGATGGAAAATACTTGTGGTGTATTGGAGAGAGAAAAGGTGGGAGCTCGCTTCCCACAAAAGTTGTTTCTGGCGAAAAGGTTATTAGCCGCACACTCCCCCCCGTAACTCGACAATCACATGACAGTAAAACGCTGTTGGTATGCTGTTGGCTCTCTTAGACGACCAAGACGTGCAGAAGCCCCATTAGAAAGTTTTTTTTTCATGCCTATCAAAGCCTCCAATATCCCGCACCAGTCCCGGGCCAGAGATTGCGCCAGGGCCTAGGTGCTTATCATGTTCAAGTTACCTAGGTAGGTAGTGCAAGCGGCTACCCGCATGCCTTTTCCCCGACCACCTCGCCCGCCCCCAAAATAGGAATAGATGCCAAAATGATTTCTTAGGATGCCTTTGCTTGTCTCGGTTTGATGCTATCTATTCGCCCGGATTTGGCATTCATCGATGGTTACTATGACCCGATCCACTGAGCACCAGAGACAACTTCAAACCCCATCTTTCGAAGCCGTTTCATATACTCTTGCACCACGCATTATCGCACTTGACATTGAAACACTTCCAATTTGATTTTCAACATGTCGCTCGACTTGGGTGTAGAGATCGAGCTTCTTCTGGCTCCCCGGCCCAATGCTCGGCATAATTTCCTAACCATCCTGGTGAAGATGGGGTGGGATAAAACCATCACCATCGAGGGACAGCTTCGTGCCGGGAGCACATCCAATTATATAGTGGATAACCTCCGGAACCGAAATCGTCGGTCAGTTACTGAAGCGTTGGCCGATGGTAACAAACCGGCATCCGCAGACTGCTCGTCCGGATATAACGCCTGGTCTGTTATTGATGAGGAGGAGGCACTACTAAGACGAGCTTTCAGGTTACTGTAAGTCGTTTGATATTTTATTTATTTATTTATTTTCTTTTTTAATTCTCCCCCCCCCCCCCCACCCAATGTTAGCTTAACTTACAGCTTGGCCAGAAACTTCATCGTGAGCGGCTATGATGGGTACGTAAAGCTGATCCGGTTCTCCCGCAGGCATTCCGATTGTTATCCTTCCGTCCTCAGGGTTGATGGGAAAAATAATCTTCCTGATCCTTACCTAGGCAGAGCAGCTTAATATAATTCATGGATTTAAGAAACTCGTCTATAATTATCTCGAGCACATCCACTACTATATATTGGCCGATTGAAACCTAGACCACCACCATCCATGGATGGCTCTAATTCGGGTTCCATGATGATGATGGTATTCATGAATTGCGCAACAGCCTCAGGGAAGCCATACAGGGCCAGGTCTGGAAGTGGCGTTCAACTACAATCGACGAATAATTATATCTCATTACCCGTCTTCATGGCAAGAGCATGATGCGGGCGTCGCGTCGCTGGTGGTGATTAAGGCGGCTCTCAAATCCCGGGGCGGCTTTTTGTCGTCATATGCATGCTAGAGTAATGTTATGAAAAAGAATTTGCGATGTTTGATGTTTTGGTACTACATAGGTACCTTAATTGGCGTGACTTCGACCTTGGGCTTGAGACGTTTCGCTCGGACGAGCTGGGTGCGGAAGAGAGCCGCCTGATGGATCCGAACCCCTAGATAGGCCTCTTTAGGGAAATATGGGCCTGGGAAATTAGCCAAGGCCCTTAGTTCAGCTGAGCCCTCAGGGGAATAGGGTGGTGCTGATGTTTATTGCCAATAGTACACTCCACCCTTGTCCGTTCGAGACTTTGATGGCAGGGGTGTTGGGAATATTTGCAACACTTGCGGCTAAATCACCATGCGCAAAAGAATAAAAAAAATCTTGTAATGACTTTTCTTCAGATCTTCTATTTGAATACTAATTTTTTTTTTTTTTTCCTGTTTTTGTTTTGCGTCATGGGTTGAGTTTGGGCGATGTTTTGAAGGTTCAACCTCCATCCCCTGTCACACATTCGGTGTTGAGAGTGGATAGCATCTAGCTATTTACGGAACAGACCGCGTCCTAAATCAGAGGGTCTGGCCAGCGCGCTTCAGCTGCCTCGGAAAAGAATAAGTACTGGAAGTGCCCATGGGTGGTGGATTTGAGTCGGCGTTCCAGGTTAACCACCAACTTCAGTCACTCGTTTGATAGTAAAGATGGGGATCAATCAGTCCAACCCAACGTGTGAGGCCAATGCGTGCCTCAATCAGGTCATTGGAATCAGCGCCTCCGATGGAGCCAGCCAGTGGCGTAGTTGTATCGAGACTTATTCATCCGCCCAACAAGAAACCGTGTAAGTACCTTAACAAGCCTGCCCGGCCCCGAGCATCGGAGACTGTGTTGAGTGTTAATCAAATACCTGTTCAGCACCCTGGCACCCCTAAACACGTACACCTCGACCATAACTGCGACGGCCTCAAGTACCGATGTGGTGGTTGAGATCCGCACGACCGAGGTGACGGTCTACTCAACATCGACTTCGAACCTTGAGGTGTTGGAGACGGTTACGGCCTACACCACGACCAGTGTTTTGACCGCCTCGACCACCGTCACGGCTGCAAATTCATCTGTACTGAAAGCCAAAAAGCACAAAAAACGGGGGGGCGGTTGCAAGCCGACGTCCACCACTCTGTCTGCTGCTCCTTCATCTATCGCTCCAGAGCCGTCTATCGTTTCAACTTCGTCCGTAGTTCCTCCGTCATCATCTGCCGCCGTCTCCGCACCGGACTCGACAAGCAGCACACCCGAGTCGTCGTCAGCAACCGTGACTCTCCCGGGCCCCGTGTCCATAGCCCCAGATTGCCCCAGTGAGGAAGCTTACTCGTCGGCCTGCTCGTGCATCTGGGCCGCGAGCGATGCGACGCGAACTGTCACCTCGCAGGCATTCGACACCACCATCCTGGTCACCGAGACGGGTACGGTAGTTGTCCCCTCCACCTCGACCGACTGGACCACCAACACGGTAACGGCCACCGTCCTTCAAGGCGTCACGACAACCGTGACCTCGACCATCAGCACCGGCACGGTCACCACAACCACCACCACATTCACGTGCCCCGCACCGGCGCCCACCGAGACAGGCGAGCTCGCTGTCGTCGGTGGCCAGTACAATGGTCAAGTCTTGATCAACAACAACAATAACCCCCTCGTGCTTGTAACCGGGAACGGCTCAAAAGCTGTCGTGGCTCGGGCAGGCGGCCAGCCCTACCTGGCCGACGCCCCAGGCGTGAAGATGTGGATTACCTACCAGCAGTCGCTGGGTAGGGTGTACTTTGCCAACGTGGCCAATCCTGGGACTACATTTATCGCGGTTTCCTGCTCCGTCAGCGATGCCAATGTGCTATCCTGTCAGGCCGGCAACTTGGCTGTTGACACTTTCTTCACCCTACCCAGCAACCGTCAGGTTTATATGGCTGATGCGACATATCTAAGCACGCGCACGACACCGTATGATGTTATTAGCCTCAAGGTTGTAACTTGTTAAAAAGTGACGAAAACCAGAAATTAGGGGGTTATTCTTTTGAGTCTTTCAAATTATGCCCCCTTGAAGTGCTCACTGGAGCATCACTGCATATTAACTACTAATTCAATACCTGTATAAATTATTAAAAATTTTTTTTTTTTTTTTTTTTTTTTTTTTTTTTTTTTTTTTTTTTTTTGTAAAAATAGGAGGCGCTGCCTTTGGACGGATGCTGGAAACGTTATGATCATTTTAATCTACTCCATCAAACCCCCTAAACCTGCCGTTCAATCAGCTCCTAAATCTGCTGCTGAAGCTTACCCAGTCCTTCTTCTTCCCGTGTTTCATCTGGCTTGTTTGCGTCTTGTTTCCAATCATTCAGTATGGTATTTGATTGGTACAGATAAATTCCCTTGTTAGCTAAGTTAGGTACCTAGACCGATCAGAAGCCTTCCCATTTACACAGTGGGAAAATGAGGGTGGCAAAGATCTGATCTTGGTTCAAAAGATCAGATCCCTGGAGATTAATACGTTCTAGATAGTAGTAAGATGGAATTTTTTTTGGCCAAGATCAGATCCTGATTTTCAGCTTGAGATCCTCATTTATATAACCCTAATCCTGGTATTCTCACCACCAGCTTCTAGCTATAAGGTCCCTAGAAACCACACCTATTGGCCTAAGTAGGTAGTCCCAGGCCAAGCAATTCTAAAAAAAAAAAAAAAAAAAAAAAAAAAAAAAAAAAAAAAAGGTAAAGGAGGGCATCGCCCGCACAGAAAATTGTGGACCCGCCACCATGACCCAGAGGACATGTAGCCACAGCTGTGACCCCTGTCCTCCGCCACATTTCGAGTCCGGACGAGTTCGAAAAGGTATCATAAAAAGTAAAGTACGAGAAGGAATGGAAAGATGATGGTAGAAAAAGGGAACCGAGAAGTTGAGACAGATTGCGCGGTTCGAAAAAGGTTGTTCTGGACACGATGAAACAAGCAATGAAATTGAATACGAAGAAAAGTATTATCTTGCTGATTTCGGTCTGACGACGGAGGAGCAAAAAAAAAGGTAGTGGATAAGACTCACGTCGAGGCGCTTATCCAGGATGGCTTCGAGGAACATGGAGGATGCAAAATCTTTGAAGATGAAGGGCGGTTTACATTACGCGGGGCGTAAAGGACTCGACGAGCAATCGGGATGCGTGGGATAGGGCCCGGAGTGGAGGAGAAGTTGAGCATCGCTATGGCGGGGCGGGAGGGTTGCGCGGTGTTCAAAGATGGCGTCAAATGATTGACAGTGGAGAGAAAACGGCCATGTTGAATGGGGAGTGAATAGGGATGGTCGGGTTTGTTCGGAAGAAGGAGGAAGATCTGACAAGATGGGGGTTGAAATGAATGAAAGGAAAGGGAAAAGGAAACAGGCACAAAATTTTGGGAGATGGTCCTTTTGTGTTATTTTACGGCAGCTGTGGACATCTGAGAACAGCCCGAGTGTTGTGGTTCGATGTAGAAGATAAACTTTGGACATGTTGCTATTGGTTGCTGACGCGCGAATATCAGACTTTCTGCTGTCCGTTGGTAAAAGAACCGGACTTCTGAGTCAGAAACATCAACCTTTTGAGCTTCTTTGTGTTGAAAAGACCCTCGACTGGGCATAACTTCCATGCCTTGCAAGGATCTTTCAGGCTTTTTTGTATCACATCTTTGGCCACCGAAAGTCAACCGAGTTATCTTGTATATTGAATTGCAGGTGGAAGCTGTTCATTGCGAATTCCCAAAATTGTTTGCATTGGCTGTTGTAGTTTTTTTTTATCTGCCCTTCTGGTCGGCCATATCCCTCCTCCATTCATTCCTGGTTTATTACTCTTATTTCCATGTGCGCACTTCTCGTTTGCTTTTGAAGCCGCGGCCAGTAGTCTTTTCGGGCGGACCAATAGTATAGCCTTAATGCGTTGGAGGGAACTCGAAAAAGCCGATAACAAGGTATGAATACAGGTAGGTACTGTACCTAGGCAATGCGGTTTCTCAAGTGCGGGACGGGCGAGTGTCTCGGTTCATGCCCTCAACGCCCACATGGGCCACACACACCGTGAAATAAAAATCCAACGATCTGCTGCAGCGCATGCAGCCTTTCCGACGCTGACGTTTCCAAATGAAACGCGAAATTGTTTGGGGCTCGCGCGGGTCTGTACACCAAAAAAAAAACCATACCACTAAACTTTTCACGATTAACAACACTATGTACTTTAATATATATATTATAATCAAAGAAATTGCTAGTGTTAGGAGATTCTTACGATATAAGTCTTTCAGAATTTAAGGTGTAATATACAAATTTATATAAGAGAAAATACCTTTTGTAAAATACGTATAATATATGTACATTGATCTTCTTGTAATATTTCACCTATTGGTAATTTATATTATTTGTATTTCTACTTATTGAATAGATGTGAAAAACTAAAATTTACTCTAAATGAATATGATATTGGTAAATATGAGATAGTAGTATATTATCTTAATCGGTGGTCAAAGTGGAAAAAGATAATGGTGTGATTTTTTGTGTGTGCAGACCCGCGCAAGCTCGAAAATTCGCGCTGCGTTTCGTTTGGAATCGACAGCGACAAGTGACCAAAGTGAACCGGGTTTGGAGGCTGCCCGCTTCTCTCTAAGGCGGCCCAAGCATGGTCCAGGTTGGGGAAGATTAGCGTCTCGCAAGTCTCGACATTACGCTGAGGAGAGAGAAGATCTCCGAACGCCTTGAGAGCCACTTGCGAGCCCGCACGATTGGTTCTGTCAGATCAGAGGGTACCCCAGCTCCGCTTGGATACCCGTTGTAGGGGGCGGGCCCCCGGCGTGCGGGTGATGGGGTTTCCTCCTTTCATCAACTCTTTTCTTGGCGGTGCGTAGCTGATTGGTTCTGGAAGGGGGATAGTGCTGTGCTACATCGTGGTTGTGTTGCTTTAACTATTTGTGGCATAGCGTGTCGATTCTAATCCTTGATGTGATATTGTGCGGACGCTAACATAAAAGACAACATTTTCGTACCTACCTAGCTGTTTCTCATCATGTCAGTTCTTCCTTCTAATATGACTATGAATTTCTCCTTTGTGAGCCTGAGTTGTCCCTTAATTATCCAATATTCTATCGCCTTGGTAATCGACATATCTTTTTCAGTTCCCAAATCATCATGGGCGTCATGGGGATCGAGGCCATCGTGGCTTTGATTGGGGTTGTGATTACTGTACCTTCCACCATTTTTGCCATTTGGAACTATCTCCAGCAGCGCAAAAGTCAATCACGCCGTTCGACCACTTCGACAGTCCCTACAGCTAGTGTGTGCCTCCCATTCCCTTCCAAGTCATTATAGCAGTCAATACAAATCTAATGTTTTCGGCACTCTAGGTCTACCTCTATTACCCATTCATTCTTTCCAGCAAATGCCACCACTAGCAGATTACGAACATACCTTACCTAGGATTGCGCGGCATCCTGCGTACCGATTAGTAAAAAGAGAGACACTGGTGCAACGAGAATGGGTGCTTTGGGAAACCAGTGGAGGGGATGCATCCTTATCCCCGGAGAACATGAGGTGATGGTAGGATGCAGGGGAAATAGAAGTTTTGCTTTTGTGTGTAATTCCATAGGTACATTGTTCCTTTTGTCGTTTCGGCGACTTTGATCGTCCCGTACTGCTTGTCTCCGGCGAGGTCCTCATCGACGGTATAGCAAAGGTACATACATTACCTACTGCTTGGTGCATTGCATGAAATGAGTATTAGAAATAGACGTTGGAACGTTGAAACTTACCCAAGTTTTTTTTTTTTTTTTTCCTGTCCGTGCTTCATCTGGTGTTTTTTTGCGTCTTTTTCCCAATTCAATTATTCAGTGTGGTGTTTGATTTGGTACAGATAAATTACCTTGTTAGGTAAGGGAGGTTGTGAAATACCACGTGCCGTAACAAGCCGTATAATTATCGGTTGTCTGAGGAGAAAGTCCTCACTGCCAAGTCCTAGTAAGGACTGGGGATGCCAAGGGTGGGTGGTCGGACCACCTGGCTGGCTGAGCCACCGCCAAAGAAAGTCTTCTTTTTGACAGAGGTACCTGAAGTCAGGCCAATCAGCAGCCGTCCCACTGACCTATCCTGGCTAATTTTCAGAAACAGGTGCTCGTGGATGGTGTGTGCATTATTCCTCCCACTCTCCTTCGGTGGAATAATGCACACACCATCCACCCAGGAGTAACGAACCAAAAGTAAATGCAAGTGTTTTCTCCCACCTGAAAAGTACAACCAGATATGGGTGGGGATAAATAAATTTTTATTTTTTTTCTCTCTTTCTTCTTTCCTTCTTTCTTTTTTTTAAAAATTTTTTTTTAATTTTTTTAATTTTTTTTTTGCTCCATTATAGTCATTCCCAAATTCGGCTCTTGTAGTCAGGTCGACTAGCTGCTGGCAAGATCTCAAAAGGAGTATAAGACTGATGTCCTGAGGCACGCGGGTAGACCAAAATCTCTTATTGTAACCTTTCACAACGAAAATCACTTTCAACGTGCCAAGAAATCGCCAAAAACAGTTATATGTACCTGTTGAAACTATATACAAGAGAAGCAAAAAGGAGGTGCGAAAGGCAAAGTTTGAGCTCTTTGTATCGAAACTGAGAGCGTCGACTCGGATGCAGGGGTGACTGAATACGTATAATGAGCAAACAATGATGTTTCCACTCATGATAAAGTTACCTCCCATTCAACATGATCCTGCTCGCGGACACAATCAACCCCACCCCACCGCTGCAAAAGAACTTGGACCGTCATCAGAAGTGGTTTGCAAGACTACGAGTCGTTTACTCTGAGAAACAAGTTAGCAATAGTACCTTGAGTCATTTTCCCATGGAGCGGGGCAAAATGGAACATACTGGTCTGCACGTAAATGTCGGCGCTTCCGCTGCTCTGGTAACCCTCGGTGGCGACGATCTGGTAGTAGTGCTGGCCGAGGTTCATGCCGTGCTGGGCCCAGGCGTTGAAGTGGTTCTGCATGTTGACGGAGCCGCCGACGCGCTTGGAGGTGCGGACGGACCAGTACTGCTGGAAGGTCCTGGTGCCGTCGATCGAGGGCTGGTTGGTGCGGGTCGAGACGTAGATGTTGTAGGTGCCGCCGTCGGTCTGGAAGCTGCCCTTGTACTGGCCGCCGCTGCTGGGGTTGTACGTTCCGTACGACTCGATCACGTAGTACTCGACGAGCGGGTTGCGGGTCCAGCCGTAGACTGCCAGATATCCGTTTCCGCTGGGGTTGAAGGAGCCGCCATAGTTGATGGTGCTGCGTCACGGCGGTTCGGCGGTTAGTAGGGAATCCCGACTGGGTACCTGAGGTAGTTGGGGCGTAGAGATAAATAGATGCTTACCGTCCACTGCCGGGGTTCCAACCCTTGCCGCCGACAAAGTTGCCAGTGTTCCTCCAGCTGACCTGGTAACGGCTGCCCTCGAGCATGGTGTAGGTGGCGTCACCGCCACCATCGGACCACCACGAGTAGAAGTAGCCATTGTGTGTACCCTCAGAGTTGGGGGTAACACCACGCTTCTCGAGGACCTCGGTCGAGTTGCCGTTGTCCTGGTCGAGGAAGTCGAAGGGGCGACCAAGCACGGACGTGGCCGCGGCGGCGGCAAGGATGATGGACTTGAACGAGACCATGTTGGTTGTTTGAAGTTGTCGACGACTGTGAGCCTGAGACTAGACTGGATGTGGAGGTGTGAGGATTACAATTTCGGGAGGGAAAGCCTGGCTTTATATACCTGATCATTCTCTTATTACAGCCCGCAACAACAGGGACAACGGTGTTGGACTTGTGATCTTTGACCGCCACCTAGGTTCCTACTAGAGTTATCTTGGCAGCTCCGTACCTAGCCGACGCCAAGTCAAACTTAGACCAGTCCCTGCTATTACTTCGAGGTCCTAGACACCATCTCGGAATTTCCCAGCCTATCGCAACGACGTGGAATTCTGGCTAAATAGCTCTTGGTGGAGTGCCCGGTTTCTTCTAGTCTTGAGTCTCATTCTGGGTATGAAATTCGATGATGCTCCATCTGGCATTGACAGTAGTCTAAGTACATGACTTTATGTTGCAAGGATTACGTGGCCGAGGCTCCACAACCTACTTCCCCCTTCTAAAACTATTCCCATGAGATTCTTCTTCCATCACAACATCGCGGACTGGCTCACATTCGTGCTGTCCTATAGTCTCCCTACCAGCTTGGCTACGGAGAGATGGCTGGCAGTTCTCACTGAATTCATCTCCAAAACAAGCTCTGTTACTTCGGGTTATTCTCTCGGAGAGTTAGATGGGGAGGCTATAAGTGAGTGCACTGGATCTAGACATGACTGACCCAACAAGCGCGATCGAGTCGATTCCGGCCCCCGCCGTGACATCTCGGACACATGCGAAATGGAGGATTGTTCCCCGGATTTTGATGCACGCCTTCCCGAAGCCATACCCCAGATTTTCATGCAGAGCAGGGATCATTCCCCGGTTTCTGGGTCGATCCGTACCGCAAATAATTTTCAAGCCCCCTTTAGTTTCGATCCACTGTAAATAGCCTATATTCGGCATTCGGAGCGAATGCGACTCTGGCCTTTTGGCTAAAAAGGTTGCGTAGCAGCACCAAAGTCTTGGCTTGAAAGCAGCTCAAGCTTCTAGATCTTTTAGCTTCTGTCAAAAACATCTTCTATTGGAGCGCAAAGAATGAAAAGGAGAAATGACGCTCCTCGAATGGAAAAGGGCAACAAGTCCGAGACAGCGCCAAACGGCCATTACATCAGCGGCATTAATAACTCTGACTGGGCCGCTGGCTGGCAAACAGGTCGGCCGAGCCTCCTTTTCAGTTCCCGACGACATTCGGGCTTACGGCATCCTCCCCGATTTCAGCGGGCCCGTGACACAAGAAACACAAGCCGGGAAAATGTGAAAACCGGCGGATAATGACGGCGCATTTCAATGACAGCCTGCGCCGCCGTCATCATCTCTTCAAGTCGCCCCATCCGCCCACCCGGTTCCGGCGAGATGGCGTGTGATCCATCTTCTACGGCCTTTCATCTCGACTCTGCAACGCTGGTCTCACCTTGATTGCTTCATACCTACTTGTTCCGTTGATAGGACCCCAGATGGCACTCTCCAGTTTGACCTGTGAGCACGAGTATCTTCGCCATGACACGGGAACCATACCCGTCGTGCCTGTTTAGGTAGGTACCTATCAATTCAACTTATACACGACATTAAGAACGGGTTGCCATGCTTTCACTGGTACCTTATCTTGTGCAACCCTGATAAAAACGAAAATTTGTTCCTCTAACAAATTTGAAGAGGCATTTTCTATTATGCCCGCCTTCTCTCCCTCCCTTCTCCCCCCCCCCCTCCTCCCAGCCGTCTGAGTTACATACATTAATTACCATCTTCCCACCCAAGACACGGAAGTAAAGTGTTAACAGTTCGGTTCGGTTGACGTAACTCATATTTGGATTGCCAAGAAAGAAAAAAAAAAAAAAAAAAGGAAGGGGGGGAGGGGAGAGAACCTCAAATTTTGGGGCATGGATGTCCTCATAGAAACCGACTGCTCTGCTAATATAATTAGTTATAACTCCTTGCCGCAATTTCTAGAAAGGCTATCATATATATATATATATATGATCAAGCCAGGTAAGACTACCGCGGGTGGGCGTTTTTTGCTCAACCCTCACCCAAAACTGCTTCTTACCTTATACTTCCCGATTCCTCACCACGAAACCCCAGACGGAACCCAGTGAACGGCGGCTTGAGCGCAACATCGACTGGCGCCATCCAAACCGGTCATTTAACAGGTAACGTAGGGTATTTTTTTTTCTCAAATTTGGGGAGCTCGGAGCATAGCTCTATGTAAAACGACAGTCGTCGCACACTGCACCCAGAGCCTCGACAACGGTTTTGTGATCTGGAGGAGATCGGATCTCGGGTTTGGCAAGACACATCTGTATTGGATGCAAAGCAAGAACAGACGTGGCCGAACGAGGAGAAGAGATCAGGAGAGTTATAGCTGGACTGAGTGACTTTTTGAGGCTTAATACCTCGTGATTGGGGGATAATCAACGGTAGGAAGATAAGTAGTGTCAAGTCACTCACCGGTCCATTCAATATCGCCCATACGGAGTGAGACAAGGGTGGTATGCTAGACCAGTTGAGTCACAGAACAACTAATACTACGTTGCCATTATCAGTCAGCACAGTTACTGCCCAATCGCTCTTGTGTCAATTGCATAGCCTTGAAAATCCAGGTTCCCAGCGCAAGAAGCCGCTCCCTTGCCACCCAGTAAATACGGCTTCGATCCAAGAGAGGTAATCAGCAAGCCATCTAAAGTGGGTAATTATTCAGCCTCTTGATGCTGAGGGTCGAGGCAGTGCTTTTCAACTTCTTGTTGGTTCGCTCGATACAGTAAATCAGCTTCCTTTGGCCCCATGTAATATACCAAGACAAAAGAAAAAAAAAACTCGTCAATTCTGTTGGACTAGGCACCTCCTGGGTAATGCCTAAAAAAAAAGATGAAAAGGAGGTCGAATCGAAATAAAGCGGTTGGTTGATACACTTGAAGAATAAGGTAGGGATCTGCAGCCGGAGGAAGTCAAGTCTTTTAATTAAAAACCACTAAACTATATTTGATACCAATCTAGGTTATCTAGATAGGTAGTTGGATCTAGAACATTGAAGCAAACTCGGTGCAAGTGGTTTGTTTATTTAGGTATATTTCCGTTGCTCTGGTATAATGTGCCCTCCTACACTTTTTTCCAGTTTTAATTTCCTCGATTACCTAGTCATCATCCTTTTCAGAGATGGAATCGATTTCCTCCTGTTGATCTCATCGTTATCAATATCAGCAGCTCCTCAGCCTGCCCTCCCTAGATATCCAGGATACCCAAGGTACCTAGGTAGGTAGGACTAAAGCAGGGTAGTAGGAGTGTATATGCACTTCAAGGCACTTACCTGCGTCAACTCTCTTGGTGCTTCGTAAGCCCATCCGTCCGGTAATTTCTAGAAGGTGACAATTTTAACATTAGCCTGGCTTCAAGCCCAAAAGCTACTTGGGTACATAGGTAGGTAGTTAGATGGACAGATCCACACACAACAAAATACCTAGGTAATTAATGGTAAGGGCAGCTTGATTCACAGTCATACCTTTGTCTTCCAGTTCTCCCCGAACTGTTCATCGAGTAGCGCCAAAAGCTTGGCTCGAGTGACGTATTTATCCTTGATTTGATACCAACTATTCATTTTTTATTAAAAAAATTTTTTTTAAAAAAAAGATCTGCGTGCTGTGTTTGCTGCTTCTGTTCCTTAGCGTTTATGTTGTTCGTTATGGAATATAATGGGTACCTAGGTGATCATCAAGATTAAAAAAGAGTTATCATCGCTCCGAGACTCGAGGTCAAATGCCGGGAGAAATGCTGGGTATTAAAATGATTCTAAAGCCCCCAAGAACATGATTAAGTATGTGTACACCAGGTTCTGTGCACAGCCCCGGTCAGGCTCAAACTTCTCACTCATCAGTTAGGTCAGGATTGGTTGGGCTTGCATGTTGTGCATCCCCGTGTTACCTCTTGGCGTCAAGCATCGCCACAAGGGCGTCAAGAACTGATCCACAATGATTCCTGCCGCAGGGGGGGACCACTTTAGGGGCCCTTTTTCTGATAGGCTTAGGTATCAATTCAAGCTGCACCTAACTTCCTGAAAGGTGCCGGATAGGTACCTAATTACCTAAGCTCACATTTTTGGGAGGTTGTTGTCGCTCATGAGGCCTTTTTAAAAAGTAGGCATCCCGCTTCAAATCTGGAAATGTTTGGGCAGTGGCTGTTCCTTTTTTTTTCATCCCCCCTTCCCGCCCCCGCCCCCCCTTTTTCTTTTTCTTTCCCCTCCCCCAGCTCTTGCTTGCCCTTGTGAATGATATTCAAAACTCGGTTTTCAACATGAATCAGCTTGAAAAATGGAATATTCCTCCCTCTTGGGCTCCATCATCATTGGCAGCAGCAAGGCACCACGAGACTTTACTAATGTTACAGAGGCTCGAAAGGTGTCGGGACCGAGTCTTCGTATCTGAGCCCGCGCGTGTTGCTCTAGAAGCTTTTAGCTCCGAAGGAGCCAGCGGCCAATGTCTTACTACCAGCGAGACTTTTGATGAATTCTTGCGCGGCAAAAATGGTTCAAACGAGACCGTCGCTTTGTCAGTTAACCGACATCCAATCCTGCATCGCCCGGGCGTGTTGTAGCCACATACTACCTATCTAGCTACCTAGGTACCTAATCAGACTAACACATGATGCCCGTTCTCGACAAACAGCTTCATCACTGCAAAGACGACGTGGGGTCGACTTCGGCTAAGCTACCCCATGTTCACCACCGTGGCAGCTGCCTTGTTTATCCCGCCTGCCTTCTTCGACCTCTTGACCACCTTTGGGCACCGAGCAGCCGAGACCGATGCCGTTTACCAAGCATCTTTCAGCTCCTTCCAAGACGGCACGCACGCGACCGAGTCCCGGGACCGATTCGACCTGTGCTATAACCTCCGCTATGTCGAGCTCAATGAAAGGTCCGAGGGGGATCCATGGTCGTTTCGAAACTTTGCCGTCTTGCATGCATGCAGCCTGGGCAGCCACGTTGATGCCGAAACTTGGGGCTCGGAGACGAAAGGCTGTCCCGACAGCTGGATCCTTGTCAGCATCCCACCGCCGATGAGGGACTACATGCAGCACATGTTGCGCGAGAGCCGCGAGCAGGAATCCAAAGGCCACCAGATCCTGTGGCACGCGCACCTCGTCGGAGCCATGCTGGGCAACTGGCGGTCCTACCTCAATTTTTTGGACGAGACGCATCAGCAGATTGTGGACAACGTCACCCTGTCGACACTTCGCACCAGGAAGACGCCGAGCGGCAAGGCGGTTCTCTCTGGGGGACTGGTAGACGGGCAGTTGGAGCTGGACGTCAGAAAGTGTCAGGACTTGGGGTACCTGCACTCCAGGATCCAAAAGGCTCTCTGCATTCTCCGGTCCTACGGGGGCGTCTTGGGCGGAATCATGTGCCACGCCCGCGGACTGCGGAAGCAGGGCAGAATCAGCAATGACGTTGTGCAGGCCCTGTCTGTGGCTCTCAACCGGCACGGCGACATTGTGGCCGGGCATATTCGTCATGCCGAAGGCCTCCTCGCATCGTCCAACTTTACAGCCCAGTCGGTAAGTTTTTTTGTTGTTTTTTCTCCATCACTCTCAAAAAAAATAAAAAAAAATACAGCGACTTAATTATGTGATGATGTAGATTTTCCATCTTCGGGAGTCGCATGGAAGCGCAAGACTGGAAGAAAAGATGGAACAGCTAGGCAAGAGCCTGGAAGCTGCCGGCACATTGTGGGAACGTATGGTCGCACTCAACAAGCAGTTTACCCGAGACTCGGGAGCAACCCGCATGGCCGCTCTCGTTGCCCTGGTGTACTCTTCTGCGGGCATGGTTGCCGTAAGTTTTTTTTTTTTTTTTAAAACAAAAAAAAAAAGAAAAAAAGTCACGGACACCATGTATGGGTGCTAATTAGACTTCTTTTCCCCTTCTCCTACTAGTCCATCTTCAACAGCAACCTGATTCAGGCCAGTTCGCCGCAAAATGAATTTTTCGTAAGGGGTAAGGAAATGGTCATTTTTGTTTCATCCGCCTTTTCTTTGGTTTTCTTGACCATGCTGTACATGTGGGTATCCGAGCGACGGGAGCAAAGAAAGCTCCAAAATCTCAAGCTGTGAGGGGGGGTCTTATACATTGTAATAGATGATCAATTCCACATCGAACCTATTTAGGTAGTACTT
Source organism: Cladorrhinum samala (assembly GCA_033576145.1). Classification (NCBI taxonomy): domain Eukaryota; kingdom Fungi; phylum Ascomycota; class Sordariomycetes; order Sordariales; family Podosporaceae; genus Cladorrhinum; species Cladorrhinum samala. The sequence goes on along the minus strand of MU865119.1, from coordinate 31,993 downwards.
CCCTACCCGGGTAGGTAGGTAGTTAATGTTCAAGCTTCACGTATGGCTGGAGGTTCGCCTGGATAAAGCACCTCGTCGCAGATCTCCTTCACCTCTTTAAGCTTGCCGCAATACTCTTCAAAGTTGACAGAACACGGCGACCCATACACTGAAAAGGTGAACTCGTCACGGCCGCCCCTATCCTGCATCGCCTTGTAATACTGTACCGAACCGAATTCAAAGACTGAACGGTACGGCCCGGGCGTTTGGGTTTCAGAATGAAGAGCAATCAGTGTCTTGAGAACCAGCGGCAAGCCAAGAGACATGGCGAGATGGGCGGGCGACATCCACCTTGTGTGGTTCAGGGCCAAGAGAATATAGACGTCTCTTTTCTGGTGGCAGTACAGCACAAGGTTTCTGAGAACAATCAAGTGATCCTCGATGTGCGGGGAACCCCTCCGAACGTATGGTCTCAGTTTCCACGAGATCAGGAAAACATCAAAGACAACCAGGTGCAGCAGCGTCTGCATCTCGCCGGCCAATGTCCCGAATTCCAGTGGTGATCCGTGGTCGAGCAAGTACTCGATGTTATCCCACCTGCAATGTGGGATCGATTCTGCAACCGCTGTTCTTCCTTTGTCCATCCACGAGTCAATTCTTGACGAGCCGGCCTCGAGAGACAGATCCGCGCCGGCATCCAGAAACGCCTGAATTCTCTCAATGTCGGCAGAATCCGATATGATCATGCATTGGAGCGGTGTCTTCCCGGATCGGTTTTGGGTGTTGATGGCTCCGGGGCACAGCCCTATGACTTCTTTCAAGATTCTCTGCCCCTCCTTGTCATTCCGACCAGTTAGGCTACTTACGGCGATGCCGATGGGGGTGTCATTTATGGTTTTTGTGCCGCCAAGGCTCCAAACTGTCTTGATTCCAGCACAAACTCTATAAAGAGGGCCCGTTGCGTGTGATGATGATATCGCCCACTCAAGGGGAGTCCTGAAGAGAGAGTAGCCACATTCTTGGTTGTCGGTTGGGCCATGTACAACGTTCAAGCCGGAGCCTCTGCGGGCCAACTCTGTGATTACCTCAATCCTGAACGTGATGGTGGCAATAACCATTGGCGAACCTCTGCCCTGGGCCTCTGGCCGGTCAAAAACTGAGAAGTCAATGTCGGTTGGGATTCCACACAGGTCCAGTATCGAGTCGATCGTAGCACGATAGCCGTCTTGATGTAGTGGCCCATGAGCTATCCAGCGGTACAGTTCAGTAGACCCCCAGGCGTTCTTTCCAACCATGCTCAAGAGACGCGGAACGTCTTTTATGGTGAATTTGGCGTCTTTGAAGTGCCGTGCAACGGCCCGGACTGTTTCGGGGCACGTCGTCGCGGCTGCCATGCTGAAATAGTGCATCAACTCTTCCCGGCCCGCGAGACGGATGAGTCCCGACCCCAAGAGCGCGCCGATGAGAGTAGAGTGCCGGGAGAGGATAGCCCACTCGAGCGCTGTGCCTTGCGGCTGGAACGCCAGCTGGTCATAGCAGGCATACGATACAGCAAGACCTGGATCGCCTGGACTGGAACCACCGAGGCGTGAAATATTTTTCAACATCAGCTTCAGCACCTCGGCCGAATCTTCATCTCGCGTCGTGATCAGCCAGTGCAGCGGGGATGAACCAGCTTCGTCCAGAATACACGGGTTTGCGTTGTAAGCTAGGAGGAGGCGCACAATCTCATACTCTGCAAAACGACATGCCAAGGACAGGGGAGTAATCCCATCGAGTATTTGAAGGTTGACGTTTACCCCGAGCTTCAAAAGGCGCCGGCAGGCCGCAATGTTGCTGCTAATAATACCATGGTGGAGCAGGCTGTGAGCATCGGCGTATTTTTTGAACCCTCGGCCCATCTCCCGGACCGCCTTGTTGATCAGTTCCGCCGTGAAGGCGTGGGAGTCGGCCTGGACTCCTAGGGACCGCCGAATCTGGTCCCGGAGGTGCAGCGGCCACAAAACTCGCACGGCAATGCTGTAGTACTCGGAGCTGTCAGCATTCTCAAGCGTGGCCAGTTCACGGCGCATCTCGTCGGAAGCGTGTTCGGGAAGAGGTGCTGCAAGAATGGAGGGCGCCGGTCGGTGGTTGGCTTCAAACACCCGCTTTCCGATCACACAGGCGGGAGCATATCCATCGTTCGCTGCCGAGGCGAGCAGGTTGAGAGCGTCCTCGATACACGTGATGTGACAAGGCGCGTACTGCGTAGCCGTAGCACAGATGAAGAGGCCGAACCTGGCTTGCCCCCTCTCCTGTGGCGTTGGGGCCGTTGTCGCCAAACGTTCTAGCTCAGCCCAAACAGTTCCGCCCCAACGATACTCGCAAACCAGGTCAACATGTGAAAGCACTTGTAGTATGTCATACGACAGGGGCTCGTCCACAGAGTAAGACGAGATAATCACGGTCGACTCTGGGAACGCATCATCCCGTCCAAAAATTATGTTGGAGCTCTTACGCCACCAGGCCCACCATGACTCCTTGTTGTTCTCAGGCCTTTCTCCCAATTGAGCCAACACATCCTGCAGTGACCGCCGCTTGAGCGGTTTTCCCACAATGACGTTTGAGGGGAAGCAGGCGTGCCAAGCTCTTTGAATCAGTGCCGTCTTGGTTGTTGGGTTGGGTGGTCCGTTGTTAGCCCAGGAAGCCTCTGGGACCATCACAGGCGTTAGGGCACCAATGATTCGATTCCAGACCCCGGAGAATATTGCCCAAAACGCCAACTTCGCGTTCCGGCTTGCCAGAGAGAGCATGGAAGCATGTCCATAATAGGCTTCCGCGCTCCTTCTCTTTGGGGTTTGAATTGCAGCTAGACGCTCGTGGACTCCTGGCCAACCTGATGGAAGTCGGTCAAGCGGGGACTTTTGCAATGTAGCCTCAAGGAGCTGCTGTCCAGTGGCGAACAGGCCCGAGCCGGAAACGGATTCCAAAGAGTTTTGCAGGATATTGAGGGCCAAGCTCAACGCAGTGTCGTCGTCTGCAAAGCAGTTAGCAACTTTCGCTCACTCTCTCTCCTTGTCTCGGGCGGCAGTGAGGGAAGAGGCGAGCGTACCCACAGCAGGAACCGTGGCTCCGCCTTTGATCTGCTCAAGAAGTAGACTCCCGCTGGGTCCTGCGTTCCAGTAAAAGTCGACCGACGCAAAGACCTCGAGGACGAGCAGGCCAAAGGCAAACACATCACAGTACCACAACTCCTCGACTGGAAGATGACTGCCATTGATCCTGGCACCCGCGACTTCCGGGGCAAGGTAGGCTTCAGTTCCCATATACCCGGCGCACGGCCCAAACGCTGGATTCTGGGGAGAGAGCTCAATATCAGCAATCTTGGCAACTGGGATGCTGAGCGGCCCGGGGAAAATGAGGACATTTTCCAACTTGACATCGCCGTGCGTGATCCCGTAGGCGTGGAGAAACGCAAGCCCTGCAGCGACGTCTCGACAGAGTGCGAGCTTGTATGCGTCAGATCGTGGGGGGCCTGGGCCCTGCGCGAAAAAGTTGCGAGCGTTTCCCCAGGGAGAAAACTCCAAGGCAATGTCAGGGATAAAACTCCAGCTCCTCTCATCGTACCCCGATAAGCTGTGCCAGTACGAGTACGCCAGCAGAGAGATGATGTTGGGGTGGCGCGCAATGTCGGGACGCGACAGCACCTGCACCTCGAAAAGAACCGTCTTTAGTCTTCGCAGCATGGCGGCAGTCACCACAGTTCCATCGGCAGCTTTGTTGACACTTTGGTGCTTTGCCGTCTTGAGAGCAACAACGGGGACGTCGAGCGTTTCGCCGCCTATGCATGGCCCCGGATTCCACAAGTCCTTCACTCTTAAATTGGTTACTTTGTGGACTGTAGATGTGGCGCCCTCGCCGAGAAGAGCACGGGTCTCGCCGTTGGAAAGTTCTGAGATTTTTCGAATTATAAGCAGCCGAGTTAGTTGTGTAAGGAGGATCAGAAAATCTCTTGAAGGATTTAGCTCCATGTCGAGCGCTGGCAACGGGGTTGGCGCATCATCTAAAAGTTGCACGGGCCCAGCAGGCACAACATCTTCCGCCGTGGTGCTTTCGTTGTCTGAGTCCGAGTCAGCGAAGGCGGGTCGCGCATAATCAAGACTACTATCGTCGCTATCGGATTCCATGATCTTGGTTGCTTTTTTTTTTTTTTTTTAAGGCTCTTGGGTAAAACAAAAATTAATTAACAAAAAAAAAAGGGGGGGGGGTGTGGAAGGGAGAGAGAGAGAGAGAGAGTGACAGTCGACACTCCCCGGAGGCTGCCATACTGCTTTGGCTGGTAACACAACAGCGGATCCCATGCGCGCGCTTGTGTAAAGCCTCTGTGTGGTCAAATATGCAGGGCTTCCATGGCCAATGAGAGCCTCCTGCTGATGAAGCCATGGTGCCAAGCCCCAGCATCGAGCCCAAAAAAGCCTGAGACTGCTGAGTGAGTGGAAAGCATCATCTCTGCTTCCTTCATGTCAGCCACCGGGCAGGACCGAGAGAGAGAAGACTCGTGAATGGGTGAATAAAGTAGGCAATCAAAATTACCTACCCGTGCACACAAACCCGCCGCATAGCCTCTTCGATCTGCTGATATCTTGGATTCTGCAACCACCCACCACAATCATGTCTCTTCCGCTAAACGAGTTCCAAAAGCACCTAGATGCTGCCAGGATCTCCCTGTATCTCCCCGAGAACATGGGGACCAGGGGGGTGGCACAGACCGAGACGCATTTCTTCGACGTCGAACTGGTTCGAAGCCTCACCTCGGCGACAACCGTCGCCGACATCTTGCACCTCGACGCCAACATGCCACGGCCTACGACTGGCAAAGTCGCCAGTCTTGTTTGCGAAAGCTTCCTTCGCGTCTTCTGCGTCCTCGCAGTCATGAACAGGCTGCCCTTTATTGCCTACTTTCTCAGCCGCAATGCGAGCGACGATCGCCTTCCCGTCCTCACGGCCGCCGAGCTGGCATCCCTTGTGCCGGAGCTAGGCGCCGATCCCAGCGCGGCGGCCGATGGGTTTCTCAGAATACAGTGGCAGTTTCTCCCGTGGATCTTACAAAGAGACTCGCTGCACCTCGACCTTCCCGGGAATACCATTCTGCCCTTTGTGCGTGAAACCCGAATCGGGCAGGGGGATCAGGGAGTCCTGAGCGTCGTTGAGATTCCCCAGAGATTCCAACGCCTCCGGGACACGAGCAGCGCCGGGGGGCAGGAAAATGTCAGAGTTGTGCGGAAAGTCCTCAAGACCGTTGGGCGGCCGCAGGGCTCTGGGAATGCGCCAACGGCGGAAAGAGAGTGCCTCGAGCTGCTCCACATGCTGAAACACCCCAACATCATTCCCCTTCTCGCGAGCTACACTCTGGGGTCGCAGCACGCCATGCTCTTTCCGGAATACGAGATGGACCTGGAGGTCTTTCTCAAACAGCCGTCGAGATTTGGCGGCTTCGTGCGCGACTCCGTCTTCCTCGCAGCCGTGTACAACCTCGCCTCGGCGCTTCAAGCCGTTCACGATTTCAATCACCGCTTATCCAGCAATCCCACCCTTGTCGCGCGGTACGGCTACCATCACGATCTCAGGCCGGCAAACATCCTTGTGGCCCAGGACACATTCATCCTGGCAGACTTTGGCCTAGCCCAAACCAAGCACGTCCAGGAGGAACCCAGTCGAAAGTTTAGGGAAACTGTTGGCGATTACGAAGCCCCCGAGTGCATGGACGAGAAGTTCAATCCCCTGTCGGTTGGCAAGAGTTACGATGTTTGGGCGCTTGGGTGTCTGGTTGCGGAGCTGGCCACGTACATGGAAAGGGGCCCGGCGGGGGTCCGCGAGTTCCGCTCAGCCAGGAAGACACCAAACCCTTACCAACCCAAGATGGACGAACACAACTTCTTCTCCCGACGCTTGCTGAAGCCAGAGGTGGCTCAGTGGTTTGACGCGGCGCTGTCTAACGAGTCCCAGCACGCCATAACTCCATCCCTCGCCACGTTCTGCCGCAACGTCTTGGAACCGGAACCGAGCCGTCGGCCGCGTGTCCAGGTTTGCGTTTCGCACCTTTCATATCTTCACGCAAAGAGTCTGTTTCACGAAGCTCATTCTCTCCTCAGCAAGGTGTTGGAAACTTTTACTGCCGAGGATCTGACAACTGCCGTCTCGCCTTTGGCCGTAAAGGAGCTTCGTGCCGACATGGCAAGATTCGAAGCGTTTGGGGCGGTGATGGACATGTTTGACGACGACAAGTTCGATCCTCACTCCTTTGACAGCCGCGCAGTTGGCACCTTTGTCGTTGGGCAACTGGAAAGGTCGTGCGCCCAGCTTCGCCTGGTCCAGGAGGCGTGTAGCGATCCGGCGCATTTCCTTGCGAGGCTGACCCTCCAACTGAAAATGCAAGGGCCCTCGATCCAGCCGGCGAGCGCTGCTCAAGAGTCGTTCCGCCAATGCCTCGGGGAGATGTGCGAGGCTCTTCCCGCCTCGACGCAGCAAATGCTGAACAGCCTATGGCGCAATCACAGCGAGCAAGCGGATGATGACGGGGAAACCCCCAAGCTCAAGCCTGAAGAAAGCAAAATGCAGCGCTGCAGCGCCAGCTTTCGCGCCCTGGACCTCCCTCGCCGCATCGAGAATCTGGATTCCGCCCTTTCGGCTTCAGCCCGCAGAGTAATCGACCCCGGCATGATCCTCGACTGGTCCAACATCACCGAGCGCAGGAATTTCGATCGAAGCCGCAGCCGGGCCGTCTATGCGCCGCCGTTCGCGAGTGATCGAGACGAAAACGTTCCGGTTCTGATCGAATGGGTCTTTGTCACCCAGATGAACCCGGACGAGAGCCCCGAGCAGAGAACCGAAAAGATGCTGCTCCTCGCCAGCCTCCTCAAAGGCCCTCACCCCGAGGGTGTCCGCCTCTTGAGGTGCCTGGGCTTTCTCCGTCCCAAAAACCCGAGCGCGTCGGGCTCCGACAGCCAAGACACCCAGTACGGCTTCGTCTTTGCTCACCCGCCGGCCTGCGTGGGCAAGGTCCCCGTGACCCTCGAAACCCTGCTCGACGTCGAAAAAAGCGAAAGGGCGCCCCGCTCGATGACCCTGGGCGACAAGTTCAACCTCGCAAAGTCTCTGGCCGGCGCCCTCTTCGAGCTCCACTCCCGCAACTGGCTGCATAAGAACATGTCGCCCAACAACGTGCTATTTTTCCGCGATTCGGATTCCAGTGGCGCATGCACCTCCGCCATCGCCATCGACATCGGCAGCACCGGGGTGGATCTGGATCACCCTTACCTCATTGGCTTCCATCACAGCCGGCCCGAGGGGGAGTTCTACTCTGACTTGTGGAGCGCCAACAGCAACCAGGATCTCGTGTTTTACCTCCACCCCGAGTACCCGCGCCGGCAGCCTTCCCTGACGACAAGACGGTTCGAAAAAAGGTACGACTATCACGGGCTCGGAATGATGCTGCTCGAGATAGCCCACTGGAAGCTGTGCAAGAACCTCTGGAAAGAGCACAACAGCAAGAGGGATAAAGGGCTGGACAGGAGTCAGTTTCAGGTCAGGTTGGCGACCAGGTTCGAGTCCGGCTTGGCTGCCATCATGGGGCGAGCGTATCGGGACGCCGTGGTTGCGTGCTTGACCGGCGGCAAAAGAGGCAGCGAGGATCAACTTGAGGTATTCGACAAGGGATTCGGACCCGGCTGGGCGGGCAAGGGCGAGGATTCTTGGTTTCATCGCGAGATCGTGGAGAGATTGGAGAAGTGCTTTGTCGGATAGGGCCCAACTACCTAACACAGGCAACCAACAACCCCTTTGGAGCCAGCGACGACATTTGTAAGGTATATATGCGTATTATTAATAATTTTCTTTTTGCAAAACTTCCACCGGGTTTCTTTCTTTCTCTTTCTTTTTTTCCTTTTTTTTTTTTTCCTTAAATCTTTGGTTAGGAGAGAAGCGATGGAGTTATGGGCATTTGGTCACTCTCTCTTTTTTTTTTTTTGGGGGGGGGGGGGGCAGGCTATCTTCAAGACAAGAAGTTTTGGAGTAATCCTCTTCAAGCTGACGGATTGCAGCTGATCTTTCTAGATAATAATCTGTCAACATTTTCCACATCCTTCACAACCCGAAATGAGAGTGGTTATGTAGCAACACAGACGATCTACTCGGGGAAAAAGCCACAGAAACCTTTTGGAAGGCGCCACACAATACCTCAGGTACCTATTAATCATTGCGTCAACGTAGGTAGGCAGAAAGGGTAATGCACCTGTGTACCTACATATCTAAACGCCTCGCCTACTGGCGTCAAAGTCCACACAGTCCGGGCGGCGGGGGCTGAGTTCAGAAGACAAACAAGAGTTGCATACGTACTTTCATTAGCACACCAACGCGCACTGGGAGGGTATCCACGGGCAAGCGTAAAGGCAACCACCCAATGGCCGTGAAAGAATATTTTTTATTGAGATTGGTTCAAATCAGGTAGCCCCGCGCATGACAGCATGCCCAATAACCTGTCAATCATTCACGCATCCCCCATCCTATTGGCCAGAAAATTACACACACCACCCACACCTTCCCGCCAATTGGGTATCGCCCTGCACGCTATTGACGGCGCAGCTAACGCTCTCTCCTGCCAGGGCAGGTAACGTGCAGGCATCTCATTGGGCAGCAGCCTGAAAAACCTCAGGTCATTGGATGGATGGCACGTGAAGGGCCCGAAAACGGCAAGCAAACAACCAATCAAAACCGTTTCCATTTTTTCCCAAAAGGGAATATTTCTTTTATGGCCAATCACCAAGTGGCTTGGCAAAAAGGATCTCTCCATACCTACACAATGTTGCAGGACCCTTGTCTGTTCTATTCAAATGTTGCCAATCCGCCGCAAGGATGGTCTGGGTCCCTTGCAAGGATCATCTGGGGTGGCAGGTCCCTTGCAAGGATCAGCTTGACCCTTGCAACCATTTCCATCTCTTGAACTTTAAGCAGATCCATCTTCTCATTCTTCTTGTGTGTGTGTGTTTTTTTTTTTCCACTTCTCATCTCATAAACAAAACCTTTCTTTAAACCTGGCATTCTACCGTATGCTTCAACCTCAGCCTCCTAGCAAGTCCGGCATAGGTACTGTACTCTACTGTACTGCACTCAGTCACACTGTACATTACACACATAAAACCATGCCCAGACCACCTCTCGACTCATCAGCCATCATCACGCTCATAGGGGTCCTTGTGGCTTTACCTCCCGCCGTGTTGATCATTGTCAACTGCTGCCGTCGGTATCGAATCTCCTCCGCTGCTGCGAGACAAAACCTATTGACAAATATTGGCCCTGACCGTAAGTAATAAGTCCCCCCACAGCGCGATTCGTTGTCAAGATCCATTCATTTCTACTTTTTTTTTTTTTTTTTTTTTTTCTTTTTTTTGTTCCCTTCCCAGCGAAATTTGACAAGCCAACGCAGTCGACCCAGATCACGTCACCCAGACTCACCCTCGATGGGGTGAAGGGGACATAGAGCAGGGAGTGGTGCCACTACGAGACCCTCGACCGGGAGAAAGGCCAATATCATATGAGTTTCGCCGCGTGACGGTGTTAGAAGAGAGATTCCTGTATTAGTTCACCGTCACCACCATGGATGCTGCCGCACATTCAACCGCTGTCTCGTTCGCCGCTGCAAGTCGAATATAATAAGTTCAACTAACATCTCAATAACAAAACCAATGGTCACACTTAAACATGAGTAGCCAAAAACCTCATACAAATACATTTATACTTGATACTATCTGTCTTACGAACTGGCATCCCCTGCAGCGTGTGCATGCGTAACAAGTCTAACCCTCCCATTTCCTTTGCATCAACCCATTCCACATTGCGTACTTTGCAGTTTGTCTTCCTTCTGTTTGAGCTGTCTTCTACAATTTTTTTTTTGGAGCCATTCGCTCCAGAATAAATCAAGACCCAGATAAGGGAAAAAGAGAGAGAAGCAACTCCGAGTGAACCCAGCCCGACCTCCCCCAAACAAAAGAGAAAGAGATTCCTCGAGATATTCGAGGTTGTGCCATGACCACCGTGGTCAAAATATGTTCCAAATAAAAATATCCACAAAGGAAAACAAAATAAATGATTGACTTCCACGAATGCTGCCCGCTCTGGTAATAAAGTGAAATGTAAATAAGGGATCCAGCCCAATAGAGAAGAGAAGCAAGAAATTGAACCATGCCAAACCCAAAAGGAAAACCCACAGACAATAATAATGCCCTTGCCAGGAATTTTTCTTTTTAACATGCCGCACCGACTTGCAAAAACAGAAAAAAAGAAAAAAAAATTCATAAAAGTCATCTGCCAGTCAAGGATTTTCATCATCACTTACTCCAACTCACCCTCCGCAGAATTTGTACCTAAGCAGCACCGCGGTTCCTTGAACTGCTGCGTCTGCCGAGACCTAGCCATTTACGTTTTCCTCCTCCGCTTCCGGATGCTCCGTTGTTAACGGGCACACCATTGCCGAGGGATACGCCACCGCTGCTATCGATGCTTCGGCTCGGTGCATGCTTGCGCTCCGAGATGGGAACACCGCCCAAGCGCGCGTCGTTGCTCATCGCTGGCTCCAGCTCAACCCCTCCGACGTCGTCATCAAACTCGACCCGTCTTTCCAGATTTCTATTCCTTTGGATGGGCGGAGGAGTGGCGCTGGCATCCCTGTCGTCCTCGACAAACGAGTTTCGTCTTCCCCATGAGGGCATACCAATGATTCCAGGCCCATGCCTTTCGGCAGCGACCTTGGAGATAGTTTCGGGAGCCGGGGCGCTGGAAGGGGCAACCGGGCCCTGGTCAGCTGATCCTGTGGAACGGCGGAAAATATTCAACCCTCTGGACCGTGGTCGGACAGCTGCACCATGACTGGCCGTCGGCGGATAGTGTCGTGGCCTCGTCAGTGGCGGGTGCTGGGGCTCCTGTCTTGTTTGCGTATCCTGCCGAGAAGGAGGTGGTGGTGGTGGTGGTGGGAGGTGCACCTGTTTGGGCGGGACGGTCATTGCCCTGTCTTGCTTCGCAGCCATATCCGTCGAATGCCGCAAAGGAGGCTGCAAATCAGTGCTATTGCTGCGTGCGCGAGTCCCCCTAGCGACGCCCTTCTTCAGCTTTGACAACGGTGAAGACTTTGTGGGAGCGGTTGGCATGGAAGCTTCGTTAGTCGTCTTTGCCTGTAGGCTTGACCTCCGATTCGGTGGTGGGGGGGCAGGATTAGCTGAAGTTGCGAGTGAGGGTGTCAAAATGCTGGAACCAATCGCGGGCAGGGATGATGGTCCACCGCTTTTATCAAGAGTCCCTGCTGGAGGGCCTGCCGCGGAGGCTTTGCCCCCAGCGCGCATGTATCCGGTCCCTCCGAGATTGCCAAACATGGCGTTCGTCGCCCAACCCTTGCTGGACGACGGGAACGAGAACAAGTCTGGAGATGCGCGTCCTTGCTTGCGTCTTGGATTAGCTTGCGAAACAGAGCTCATCGGGCCAAGTCCATCAGGACGACCAGGCTCCAGACTCTCCCGAAGCCACGTATCAGCACTGGAGGGGCGCGAATTTTCTTCCGCGGCTTGCTCATCGCCTGAATCCTCGCCGTCCCGCTCAGCCCGAGGATGGTCTAACGACGTAGGACCGGTTGCTCGGGGCCTCTGGACTTGCGAGGCGGAACATTGGGGATCATAGTTTGTATCACCGCTCGAGAAAGGTTTACGACTGTCAAACGCTGTTGTTGACGCCGCCTGCGTATGAATGGTTTGAACAGGTGGCACTAGACCTGTTACAATCTCGTTGGGAGTCGAATGATGTGATACAGTGGTGTCGGACAGGGCGAGATAGCTCCGCTCGTTCGACAGGCCGTGCGCTTGGGATAACGTGTCGTTTGAGTCCTTGTAATGGCGCAGTGTTGTCGTGGAAATGGTGTCTGGAGTTGGCGGTAGTCCATGGTCCCGACCGTATTTCCCTTGTGTTAATACCCTTTCCAAGGCCTCGCGCTTCTCTTCCTTGGTCATGGGTTGGGTTTGCGTTATAGGCGGCCGAGAATAGGGTGAGCGCTCGTGTGCGCTAGTTTGTGGCCGGGAGGTTTGCGGGTCAAGCTTCTCCAAACGACCAAGAGGTGAGCCTGGCATCCCCAAAACATCAGTAATATTGTGAAACTGAGCGTAGTTGCTTGAGGCCGAGCGAGCTGTGGTCGGTCGAGTGTTTGGAGTTGCGCTCGTTACTCTGAGCGGAGACGAAAAACCTGGCATCCGCGCCTGGGCTGCGCTGTCTGGGGGGGACGGGCTGGAATCAGCAGGAGATGGTCCTTGCGATGTTGTGTTGCGGCCGTAGATGCTGACGAATGAACTCTCGCTTAGCATGCTCAGCGCAGGACTTTCCGCCCTCAACCCGCTCCGCGTCGTGTCTGGTGAAGCTTCGGCTGTGGTCGGTACGCTGAGCGCACTGCCGCTGCGGGTGCCGAGATACACGTTGCGTAAGTTTTCAGTGTTCTCTACCTTTTCAGAGACGAAGCTCGGCATACGGTTGAGCCCCTTAGACTCGTCGGATGCTGGAGGTTGGAGGGGTTTGGAATGCGGAGTCGAGTCGGTATACGGCAGCCCTTGTTCCTCGATCTGACGCACCATTTCCCTTTCGCGCAAGAGCTGTTCCACTCGTGCCTCCAACATAACAATCATGCCCACAGCCTCTTCAACCGCCTTGTCCCGTTTCTCGAGCTCAACGAGCAGTCGCTCATTCATGGCTTCCGTGTCTGCCTTTTCCACCTCGGCCTTTTCGAGTCGTTCCTCCAGGGCGTTCTGTTTCTCGCGGCGGTGAAACAGTTCGAGCTTCAGATCAAAATTTTGTTTGTGGAGATTGGAGAGTGTCTGTTCCATCTCCTTGACCCCCAGCCCATTCTTCTTCCTCGTCGTGTCGGAACCTCCACTCGACATGGGTCGGTGATCGGACGGCGATGGGCTGCGCAGAGTTCTGCTGTCGGCGGAACTGTCGGAAAGCTCGTTTACCCCCCGGATCGAGCTTCTCTCGCTCTCGACTCTCCTCTCCCGCTCCAACCTCTCCTGTAGTAGTGCTGACATCGGCGCGACGGTTTGGGGGGGACTATCGGGAACCTCGCGCGACAATTGGGACCTCGGGCGATCGCATTTGCTGTGGTGGTAGCGGTGACTGTGGGTGGAGGCGGTCTGGGAAGTTGACGATGAGCTGTTGCTTGCTCTCGACGATGTGCGGGCACGAGGGGGAGCTCTCGGACGATCAGTCAATTGACTTTGCGCGCCGAAGCTGTCCGTGCTGTCCATTTTGGGCGAACGAGCGCCGTTGTTCGGGCACAATGTGGGTCTGGTGTGGACGTCAAGCTAATGATGAGGTCAACAAACGGCCGGAGCTCTCCTGCCCGGAGCACCACAAGCCAATGACGGCGGGGAGCAACGGTGGGGTTAGAGGGGATCTGTAGCTTGAAACAAAGATGGGAGCCGCCAGAGCGTTCTCGGCCTGCGACAACACCAGAGAACGACCGGCTTAAAAAAAAAAAAAAAGTTCGAGTTGCGATGGTCCTTGCAGACACAAAATCGCATGTCCTTCTTTCCAGTTGTTGCACAGTACCGTGTCTCGGACGTGAGGAAATGAGCAAATTTGCAACGTATTAGGGAGGGGAAGGGTTCGAGGGCGAGGTTTGAGCACAAGAGGCCGCCATGCAAAGATAATGGCGACTTGTCGGCAGGAAACGGGAGGCGGCGTGCTGTGCCTGAACGGACGTTGGTGTCAGAAGAAGCAATGGAAATGGCAAAGCGACTGGTGAAATGCAAGCTTGGATTTTTGGTGGGGAAAATCCCTTGATGAAGTCAAGCATGCCTGGGGGCTTCGATTGGCGTGGGGGACAGAGTGGAGCTCTGATTTGTTGGCGCTTGACCCCAACGGGCTAGACCGCTCCCCTCTTTTCGCTGCAAGGTGACAGCCTGGACACTCGGGCTGCGGACAACAGCGACAAACACAGCTCGACGTCGGGTACCGTCCTGAAGAAAAGAGGAGACTCTGCAATTCATTTTTGGCCACACGTTTGCACTTGCATCAACAATTCTGCAACTGAAAATTGTGCTCATCCACATCCGAGCAACACAGAGAGGGAAAAAAAAAAAAAAAAGGAGGATCGGGTTCGGACCGCAACGACACGACCTGATGAACGACCCTCGCCGATCTTCCTCCTGCACACCCAACACCATCGCTAAACAATCTGTCGGAAACAAGGATGGCTGCCATCGCGGCCAATGGTTGGGCCCATCACTCGGTTCCAGCCCGCTGGATGATTGTTCCGAGCCCTCCGCTAATCCTCTTCTGGAGGCCCCAATGCACCATCACGGCACATGGGCGATCGACGGATCAGCCTGGCTCGCCTAGGAAACAGGGGTCCTCTTGACTTCCGAAACCGCAGAATGGTGTTCTGTATTTATTTTATTTTTATTTTTGGGCATTGTTTGTCACTAGTCGTGATTTCCTATCTGATTTCTTACCTTTTTTTTTTTTTTTTTTTTTTTCCTCTGAGGAACCGAGAGAAGTGGTGAACTCTCATATCATCTCGACCGAGGTTGCGTCAATGCAAACCCCTCACGGCAACTTGGGGTTTTGACGTTGGACAAAATTCTTACGGCGCACGCGAGGATGCAATCAATTCCTTTGGTGAGGCACCGCTTGAGCCGTGCATTCCCCGTAACATTGCATTATGCCAACGAAATACCAAAATAGGCATTTATTATGCTTTTGCTTTACCAATTAGAATTCTAGGTCTTTTGGTCGGTTAACCAGCGTCCCGTGTTTCCTGCATGACGCAGCAGCGCAATTCCCACCACCACTTCGTTCTTCAGCATTCAGGCAAGTTTCTCTGAAGAATTCCCCAATGACGCGCCGATGGAATCTTCAATCGCGGTTACATTTAATGCACCACAACATCATCCATCGGACACCCACGCTCAATCGAATCCTTCTTGGTCTTTTCCGCAATGATCTCCCTCGTCAGTGCCATCAATTGGTCACCCAATTCCGCACTCTGCGACATCTCGCTTCCCTCTTCGGGGATGCACGGCGCGCAAATGTACTGACCCGACTTTGTGGTTGTGGTGGCGCAAAAGATGGTTGGTATCGCCGCCTCGAATTGGTCCTTCTTCAGAGGCTCAACGCCATACTTCATTATCAACCCGCTCAGCGGGTATCTAATGTTTCATTTCAGCATTGAATCATTGCTGCGCATTGGAGAGCAAGAGGACACTTACGGCTCAAGAATATCCTTTCTCGACTGCTTGGTGCTAGCAAACCCAGGGTGCGTAGCGTTCATCAAGACGTTCGGATGACCCTTTTGCGTCACGTTCCTGTCGAAATACCGGGCGTATAGAATCGCCGCAAGCTTGCTGCGGCCGTACTGACCATTCGGTCCGGCATCAGAGTTTATCTCCTCCAAAGAAGCAAACTTGGTATCGGAGGGTGCAGCGTTGTGCAAGTTGCTCGACTGGTTGCTGATGCGGACGGTAGTATTATGCTCCTTGGCGGTTTTCTGCATCAGCGGGAGCAGGTGGGAGGTCAAGATGACATGGCCCATGTGGTTGATGGCCATGTGCCTGTCGACGCCGTAGCTGGTCAACGTCGGGGTCATGATGCCACGGCCGGAATTGTTGACGAGGATGTCGAGTCGCGGCGACTTCGACTTGATGATCTCGGCGATCTCGTGCACGCGGTTCCAGTCGCTGAGATCACACCCCAACCACTCGATACGGTCCGCTTTGTCTTGGCCAAGCTCGCCGGCAATTACTTTTTTGGCGCCTTCCATTATCTCGGGGGCAACCGAGATTATGTACAACTTGGATATGTTGTGTTTTAGGAGGGTGTAGGCCACACCAAAACCAATGCCTTCGCTTCCGCCCGTGACGACGCCCACCTTGTCTGTCAGGTCAGGGCAGTCATCTAGCTCGAATTGCTCCGAACCGAGCTTGGAAAGGGGTCCGCCAAAGTTCTCGGCAAGGGTGTTCTTCAACAGATGCACGTCAGTAATGTATCCCGAGTTTGGGGATGGCACAACCTAAGGAATGAGCAAGTTACACCAAGTGTCTGCATTTTGCCACTAATGATGCCCGGATTGGTTTTGGAGGTTGATATCAATCGTCGTCGCAGTTGCGTGTGCAATTGAGAGACAATCGGGGTGACAGGTTGTAGTTCTGCAACAGTAACACAGCGAGGTGAAAGTTGAGAAAAGAGAGCCGCACGTCGAACAACCAATCTACCCGCCATTTTAAAAGATCAAATGGATCGGCTAGTTAAACATCAAGTTGTCTCTCGCCGTCACCGTTTTACAAGATTCTTGCTTTTATATGCCGTCACTACTTTGCAATTAGGGGGTTCAGGGAGAGGTCGAATGAGTGGCCCCTGTGACGTAATGATCGCTGACAATCTTAGATCTTTGGGACTTCCCGACGCAACTAAGATCGTGTCAACAGTCGACGGACAAGATTGTCCGGTCCCAGCCGATCTCTGACAAATGCATTTTGACTTTTGATGATGCCAACATCGGATATCTGGTCACTTTTGCCTTTGGATTTTCAATTACGTTTTGACTACCTAGGTAGGTATACTCTTCTCCTTCTTTCCTCCTCCGCAACGCTTGGCAAACCAGGACCTTAGGTAGGTATGAATGTACATACTTAGGGCACCTAGGTAACCTCGGATCTTGGCACGGCAGATAATCTTTTCGAATTATGCCTGCAACTCTGTTTGAAGTCCGTGCAGTCGAACGCATCCATGGCTCTCTGGCAACCTCATGATTGCAATCACATTTCGGAAGGGACCTGCTAAAACCCACGATGGCAGTTGGCGTCGTATTGCCGGCTTAGGATGGGACTCGAAAAATGCCCCGCATTCCCAACAAGGAAAGTCACGAGTTAATATCACCAGCTGTTATTCCCCCAGATGAAAGGCCACCAATGATAAATCTCCGGATGAAAAGCAGCAATTTGTTTATCATGTCGGGTGAAGGGGATGCCATAGAACGTAAAAAGGGAGGCCACTCGCCCATTTATCTAGTATGTAATGAGGCAAGAAGTCGGATCATCTCGAGCTTCAATCTTCTTCTGGGCTCCTCAAGTCTTCAGAAATGGGTAATTGGGTCCAGATCCTCGCCTTGGGCGCTCTGGCGGCTGCTCCTCCCGCCGTCTCACAGCAGACACCGCCCGCCCAGTTCACGGCCAACCCAAAGGTCGGACCCGGCGGCACCCGCTGGAAGGATTCACCTCACTTTCGTATCTACAACCCGACGAGCGATGCAGTAGCCGACAAAACCATCGGCTACCTCGAAGCCGCCTACTCCTGCTTCGTCGAAGACCTCAAATGGCGCAGCCCCGGCCTCAGCTTCCGACAAGACCACGACAATGGGCCCTGGAACAAGGTGAACATCTACCAAGTCGACTCCCTCCCGGGCGCGGCAGCCAACACGCCCACGGACCTCAACCTCGGCCTGTCCTGGCTGAACGTCGTCAAGACCTACATGAACGAGCCCAGCGTCGTCGTTCACGAATTCGGACACGCCCTGACCTACTCGGCGCGCTGGTGGATCGACCAAACCCGCACGGGCGCCTGGTGGGAATCGGTAGCAAACTTTGTCGCCGACCTCTACCTCACCTCGACGCACTGCGCCAAGGCCAGAGCAAAGTACAACCAGCCCGAGGGCGCCACCCTCATCGACCTGAAAAAGGTCATTGGCGATTCCTTCCAGGTCATTGTGGACGGCACCGCCAACACGGCGAACCACTACCAGGCCTGGCCGTTCCTCACCTACGCCTTCAACAACCCGGACGGGATCCAGGGCTTGGGCACCACAATTTTCCCCAACGTGTGGACGCAGTACAAGCGCAACAGCGACGAGACCCCCCTCCACGTGCTGGAGCGCCTGATCGCTCCGGGGGGGACCAGGATCCAGACGGTCGTGGCGAGGTATTGGGCCCGCATGGCGTTTGTCGACATTGGGCACCCTAAAGCCCAGGCCATGTTCAACAGCCAGCGCAGGACGCTCAACTACGCGAACCTCGACTCGCAAGGCAACGGGCGGTACAGGGTCAAGAGCGCGAGGAGGCCGAGGTACATGGGGGCCAACATTATCCCGCTCAAGACGACGAGCGGGAACGTCGCGGTGGCCGTGACGGGCAACTCGGCGCCCATCACGGCGATTCTGGCTGTCAAGGGGCAGAACGGCGCGGTGAGGTACGTCGACCTGCCCAACGGGAGCGGGCAGGCGGTCGTGGCCAGCGGGGAGGAGGCCGCGCTCGTTGTGGTCAACACGCCGAACTCCTTAGTGCTGTTTGATCCGTTCAAGCTGACGGCGGAGACGAACAACGGGGTGGATTACCAGGTGCAGCTGACTGGGGCGACTGCGTGATTGAAGGGTTGCTGTTTTTTTTTTTTTTTTTTGTCATTCTTAATTTTAATTTTTTCTCTTGGGGATAGTAAAGACCTAGCGGAAGAATCTAGTCTCTTTCTACCTTACGAAGGCAGGCATGAAAAATGGTGTGACTCTTGCTAGCGCTCAGTGAATTCCCACGCAAAGCCTCATTGTTTAGTAATGCAGTGTATGTACGGTGAGCTTGACACAACGTTCACCAATCACGTAAAAAGTTATAGAGAATAATTTGATATGCACGCCGAAACGGTTTTGTATTCTGCCTAGGTATAAAAAACCTGAAGTCTAGAAACTGTAGGTAGTTGATCGAAGAATCACCCTGACATTACAACCTTCTCAAAGTGGCTAGGTATGTCCTAAAAAAAGCTTCTCAAAATTGAATTTACCTATTCAGGTACTCAGAAGCTACCTACTTAGGGAATTATTCAGAAGAAATTTTCAGGAAAATGCAGACAAAGCTAGGTAATTTAGTCAAAAGATTTGATATTATATGGGGAAACTTTCCCTAAAAATTACTTCAGGATAGTTTTTTAATATTTTTTTTTTTTTTTTAAAAAAAAGAAAAAATCTCCTGAAATATTTTGTTTAGGATAAAATTTCGAGAAAAAGATCAAGCACCCTTAGGATATTTTTTCATGAACAAATATCACGACCTAGATAAAAAGTTGTGAGTATTGACTGTTTGAGAAAATAAAAATTGAAAAAAATAGTGCAACAAGGAACGATATATATATATATATATATATGTAGGTAGGTATATAAACTTACAATTTCTCAAAGTAAAACCAATTCTAGCATTGTCCCCACTTCCTCCCTCTCTACCGACCAGATAACTCTCCGAGTCATCCCCCTCGACCGAGCCCGAGAAGCTGTTTGATCCGTGCCACGGGCTCTCATACTCCAGCTTAACCACGGCGCTTCCGTTCTCATCGACGATGCGCCACTTCGTCCACCCATCGGCGCCCTTCATGAGGCCGCTCGACTCGAGCATCCAGCGACCCTTGCGGCCGGGCAAGATGTTGGCGGGCGCGGCGATCCTGAGGTCACCGTGGCCCACCCCGCTGTCATCCAAGCGGAGAACCCGCTCAGTCATCTTGACGAGAGTGACGTCCACGGACCGGGCGGCCGAGGTGCTGAATCCTTGTTTGGGAACCTCGTCAAGGGGTGTTTGAGAGCTCATTTTTTGAGACTCGGAGTGGGTTTAAACAGTGATGGCCTTCTTTGTCTTTTGAAGCCTGAGCCCGGGCCGAGGAAAGGTCAGCAAAGGTGAGATAGGGGGACCTCAGGCTAGGGTTCCTTTTCGCTGGGGTTCAAAGTTAAAATGAGTGATTGTTGTAAATGTGTCCGAGATGAAACAGATCCCGATCCGTGTATGGTTTGACGGTTCTGATGAGAAAGGAGAAAGAGCAACACTGAATTGGGGTTTACGTTTGAGTTTGGTTGTAGAATTTCCGTATACGTTGGTGGGTGTCGCCGACGGCTTGCAGCTTCGATAGGTAGGTACACAGGGTGTGGGCTGCGCCTGAAATCGCCCCTGCATAAAATTACGAGTCCTCATTCGAGATGGTCTGAGGGCCAGAATCGTCTATCAGGATTCCTTTTTTTTTTCCTCTCTGTTTTCAGCACGCCCGCACCCGCATGCTGTCCCGCAACTAAGCCTCTTGGGGATTGCGGCATGACTGTGCTGGAAGTTCAAGAAAAAACCAACGAGTGAAAACAGACCTAAGAAGGCCTAGATTGCCCACTAGTACCTGCCCAAGTACCTTAGCTGCATTGCCCATTCGTTAGTTTATTGTTCAGCTGGATTGAGGGAGGAAAAACTACCTCCCCCCTCCCCCCCCCAAAAAAAAAAACATGCCAACTTCACGACTGACAGCGAATTTTGGATTTCTTTTACACAATAACGCAGACACGGATTGTTTCAAGGTTGGCCTAATAATGAATGCGGGGGGCGGGAACACTGGTAACTTAGCAACCCCAGTCTCATCAATCACAAACAGCCAGACCGGACCGGGCCGCCTGGGCCCAGTCTAGTAGACCTTTGGATCAAATGTCCCACCTTGGACACATCATGATGGGGTTTTTACAGTTACACAGGAGCTTGGGAATGATCACCATGTGACGGAGAAAAAAAAAACAAAGCATCCTCAGAGCTGGCCCGGCGCTGGCAGCATTCTTCCCATCTAGACGGCACCTTACTAGCGTGGCCCATTCCCGGCAAATGTTCCATAGGCAACTTTCAGCACAGATTCACCGGTGCCCCTTGCTTCCTCGACACAACTTCTCGTCGGCCGCAATCATCTGCCCGTGTCTTGTGTCGTGAGATCACCAAAGAAACTTGCTGCCCACTTATTTAGCCTGGGATGATGGACACCCCAGAACTTCTGGCGGCTGAGAGGGCCCGACTCCTCAACACCAATCTCGACATGTCCAAAGATTATCAAGGTACCTCACTTGATCAGGTGGTTGCCATGTCCCAGGGCATGATCAAACCACGCAATCAAGGAGATTCACGAACAGAACCCCGACATGAACATCTTTGACGGATGGAGCTTTGGTAAGCACCCTAGGTAGATCGCTTCAAGAAAAAGCCCATCTCTCCCAGTTCTGCCACGTTTGAAGATGGCCGCATGCCGCTAAATAGGTACCTATCCAATCCAAAAAGCTTGCGGGTCCATTTTTGGCTGATGTTGATTGACCCATGCCAAATCATCATTCCCGGAGACATAACTGGCCATGAACATGTCGGCGGTGACGTGGCAGCACAAACTTCAAGAGTGTCACCATCTTCCTCTCGCCCGACGACGACGACGGGGGACCGCGGACGTATCCAGTCGATGGGTGGACGGTCGACGCCTCGTTCCCCTGACGTTCGCAACGTGCCAGGACCAGCCCGGTGACACGCGCGAGAGGGGGCAACTAAACCGCCAGAACCGGGGGCGGGTCATCGCGGCCAACTTTGAGGTTCCCGGCGACTGTTACCGCCCAGCAGCACGGCGAGCGGCGATCCCATGCAACGATCGAGGATTTGCTTGACCGTGCCCACGGCATATTACCACCCCAAACAAGAAGATGGCCTATTCAACCCCCATTATTATCTTCCATGGCGCTCGCCTACCCTACTTTAAGTACCTACCTAGTTACCAGCTAGACACCTAAAGATCTGAGATAGATCCCGGTCGACAAGTCGCCTGTAGCTCAGGACAGTTTCGCGTGGTCATCATATGAAATGGCCCGATATCATCATTCACTGGTCTACAGGATTTTTCATTCAAACATTGCGTCTGTTGCCCTAGCAAAGGGGATTTTTGTTTTGCTCAATGAGACTCCGGCCCGGAATATCCCCCCCTTTTTTTCTGCGGTCTGCCAGCAGCCACTTTGCTCACTACCTTAATTATCCTAGCACTTCTCAAATATCTTCAAGTTATGAATTCAAGCCAAAGGTAGGCAGGTAGATATCTACCTACACAACTTCGGGACCTCGGCAGGCCGACCCAATCTAACCCAATCACATCATCATAAAAAGCAAAAAAAAAAAAAAAAAAAAAAAAAAAAAGGAATGGCCGATGTGCTCACGAATTCCATACCCACCCGGGCTTAAGATGCTGCTGGACTATCGTCTGTTGAAAAAATGTGCCCTTCGCGGCGGATGATGCGCGGCTGTTGGTCGAGATCATGTTGGCTGGACGACCTAGGGCTTTTTTTCCTGAGCGGAGAGCGGGGGAAGGTGGATAGAGCCAAGGAGATCAGAATGCATGACACAGCTTTCAATCTACTTACAAAACCCTTTAGAATTCACACATGGCATCAATTTTGCCAAGTGATGGGTCTAACTGCTTTGCGAAGTGTCTGTAAAACATCATGGACGTTCCCCTCCCAAGGGTCCGAGGCATGGCCAATGTGCTTTGGTCTCCTCCTGGCAGCTAAGCCCCGCTTCTGTTTGAGATCCAGCGACGATATGTCACCCCGTTGGCTCCTTACCTTTTGCCGCCTGGCTGTCCGCATCTGTCTTTTAGGTGCCTACCTTCAACCAGGAATTGCGAACGGGACTGTGGCTCCTGCCTCACAAACTACCCAACAGTCTCCCCATACAAAGATGCTTGCTTCCAGAACTGCGAGGCACTCACAACCAAGTCTGCTGCAGATGAAAGTTGTCTTTTGCGCCAGAGTCCAGCTGCGCTCGGTTCTCTCATCATGACTTTCAACAACAACAAAGCATCCAAAATACCAAGCATCAACAATGGCTTCATCAACCAACGCCCCAACCAACAGCACCCTTGAAAAGCGCATCAAGGCCGTCTCGAAAGCATTGGCTGTCGAAGCAACCAAGACGACCTTTGCCGTCGGCGGCCGTGTTCACAATCCCGTTGGAAAGACCACGCTTCGTTGGGACACGGATCAGCCGAACCGCAGCCGCAAAGCATCTCTTCCAGTTGACAGGAGGAACTTGGCATCCATCGAAGCTTTCATGGGATTCCTCCAAGACTCTGAACTGGCGACATTCGAGATCGGGGAAAGGAACGTCATTGATGAAAGCTACCGCAAGGTGAGAAAGATGAGTGCCGATCGGTTCTCGACCAGCTTCAACCTCTCGGAATGGGAAATCATGGCAATCATCAGTCAAGCACTGGCCCACGGTTCCCATGGCGGGATGAAGGCCGAGCTGGACAGGGTCAACGTGCATTTCGGTTCCTCTGGCAAGTTCAAGCCCCACGTCGACAGTTCCCGCTCAAAGGACCAGATGGGATCTCTGGTGGTCTGCCTCCCAAGCCTCCACGAAGGTGGGCAGCTGGCCGTCCGTCACCAGGGCCGCGAGGTCATCTTTGACTGGGCCGCCGAGTCGGCGGTTGGTAGCGTCGTGCAATGGGCAGCTTTCATTTCGGATTGCGAGCACCAGGTGCTCCAGGTTACCTCGGGCCACCGCATCACGTTGACGTACAATCTGTACTGGACGTCGCAGATTTCGCGCCAGGTTCGAGTGCTCGAGCCCCAACAACTCGCTTTCTTCTCCGCTCTCAGGGATGTCCTCTCTGATCCCGACTTCCTTCCCAAGGGCGGCATGGTTGGGTTCACGTGCGCGCACGCCTACCCTCATCGCTCGAGGGCCACGGCTGGAACACTCGAGGACAACCTCAAAGGCATCGACATGCTAGTATACCAAGCTCTCAAGCAACTTTTGGGGCCCAACGCCGACGTGCGGGTGACTGATGTCGTTGATGACGAGGTACTCGACGATTACTTGAACGACCGCTCACCGTCGGAACCGAAAGATGCTGTAGGCAATATGCCGCTCCAGGGGCCATACCTAAATGATCATTACAGCGAATTTGATGCTGTAGATCCAGCCAAACTCAAAGATCACGGGCATAGCGGATGGGACAGGCAGAATGTCGTTTGGCTGAATTATCATCCGCTCGAGGAGCAGGAGAACCAGGAGTTGGCCGTGGCGTACATTACTGTAAGTGTTGACTGACGCACGCATCAATTACGCATGCGGATGGAATTGAATTCTGGCTAACTTTTTTTTTGATCCATCGTAGCACGGGACCGACGCAACCCTTGGATGCTATTACTCGACGGCCGTGATCGTTGCAAACACGGCTCCAACCATGGCATGTGCCGCACCAGATGACGAAGCTTGTGTGACCGAGGGCGAAGGTGGGAGGTGCTGAATCGTCTGAGGATGAGTAGAGTAGAAAAGGAGCGGTTTGGGATAGCGAAAGAAAGGAAAGGCAATTGAAGCGATTTCGATTACTGGGTCCACCTTATAACAGATGTCAAAGTCCAATTTAAAAAAAAATCGAACATGATTCAAATTTGTGTTGAAGAGAGAGAGAGAATGTGACCCACCAATTGCGCCGTGTCGTCGTCGGTGATTGGGTGGGGGCGTGCAGCGCCAATCTGCTGCTACAGTGGGGGATGTGAGTGCTGTGGGCCAAAAAGTCAATTAAAGTTTTTGCAGGACCAAAGACGCGTCAAGACGCGTCGGGTTCTCGCGACCTCCAACTCCATCATCATCACCGCCACCAGCAACATCACCACCACCGCCAAGCAGAAAACCTTGCAATTACCGAGTAAACCAACACCGCACCTCCGTTGATTCTCGAACCAAGGGCGCAATCTATCAAAATGTCCGATTTCGAAGACGAAATGGATGTCGACGTCGCACCATCCAAGGATGTCACCTTTTCCTCCGAAGTCAGCAAGGGGAAGCGCAGCGCCGCAAACCTCCCAGTCGAAGCAGAAGATAGCTTACCATGGTTGGTTGCCGTTTCTTTATGTATATAAAATTATTTTCTTCTAATAAAAAAAATGCAACAGGGTCGAAAAGTACCGCCCCGCAACCCTCGACGACGTGTCCGGCCACCAAGACATCCTCGCCACCATCAACAAGTTCCTCGACTCGAACCGATTACCCCACCTCCTGCTGTACGGACCCCCCGGCACGGGCAAGACCTCGACGATCCTCGCGCTCGCCCGGCGCATCTACGGCGCCGAGAACCTCCGGCAGATGGTGCTCGAGCTCAACGCCTCGGACGACCGCGGCATCGACGTGGTGCGCGAGCAGATCAAGACGTTCGCGTCGACCAGGCAGATCTTCAACCTCGGCGCCGCGCAGGCGAGCAGCCGGACGGGCCTCGCGACCTTCAAGCTCATCATCCTCGACGAGGCCGACGCCATGACAAACACGGCGCAGATGGCGCTCCGCCGCATCATGGAAAAGTACACGGCCAACACGCGGTTCTGCATCATCGCAAACTACTCGCACAAGCTCAGCCCGGCGCTGCTGTCGCGATGCACGCGCTTCCGGTTCAGCCCGCTCAAGGAGAGGGACATTCGGGTGCTGGTGGACAAGGTCATCGACGAGGAAGGCGTCAAGATCATGCCAGAGGCGACCGAATCGCTCGTGCGGCTGAGCAAAGGCGATATGCGCCGAGCGCTGAACGTGCTGCAGGCTTGCCACGCCTCAAGTATGTTTTTTTTTCCCCCTCTTCCTTTTTGCATTTATTATTATTTTTACTGACAATCCTTTCCCCCAGGTACACCGCTCCAGGTACGCGGACAGCCCAAAGTGGCCGAAAAGGACATCGTCCGGGAGACAATCACGGTCGAGACAATCTACAACTGCGTCGCGGCGCCGCCGCCTGACGCCATCAAAAAGATTGTCGACACCCTGCTCAGCACGAGCGACGTCACGTCGTGCCTGGCGACCATCAACACCATCAAGGTGGCGCAGGGCCTGGCGCTGGCCGACATCATCACGGCCATCTCGGAGGAGCTGGTCAAGCTGGAGGTCAAGCCGGAGGTCATGATCACCTGGTTGGATGCGCTGGCCGAGGTCGAGCACAGGGTTGCCAGCGGTGCGTCGGAAGCGATACAGACGGGTGCCGTGGTCGGGGCGATACGGAATGGGGTCGAGTTGATGGGCTAGACAATAATGACGTGATGATAATCAAGATAATTTTTTTTTTGGAGGGGTGGCCATTTTCCCTCGCGCTCACCTTTGTTGCATGATTTTTTTCTTTTCTGAGGCTCAGGCTTCTTTGTCGTTACCTCAGCGTGACAGAAGGAAGGAAGAAAAGGGGGGGGGGGGGGGATATAATCAAGGTCGAATCAGGGATCGGCCTTCGAGACCACACATTGGCATGGTATGGCTTTAATGATTTGCATTCTCTGACAAGCTTTTATTTGGGCTCACATTCGCGGTGCCATGCATCTGAGAGGATTTTCCCGGTGACAAAGTTGATGGGAGATATCTAGACTAGCCCCGCAAAGAGCGAAGCAACATGGGGGTTTAGGAATTCAAGGCGGCCTGCCCATAAGAGCGAGCCACATCTTTCCTCCCAACCTGACTTTGATGTTCTGGCCGCTATAGAAATTGAGAAGCAGCCTCGAAAGAGAGGCGTTCAGTGACCTGACGCCTTATCGTCTCCGCGACCGGTGCTTATCATATCAGGCCCGCTCTCGCGCTGAGGGCCCCGCAGTGCATGCAACAGCTTGGCAGCTTTTGGGACGGGACATGCCGTTTTTTTCGAACCTCGTCCAAGACGGGGGCTATCCCCGACGGTCAGCCACAACCACAAGGTTTCCTAAAAGGGGTACCGCGATTTTGATGGCGGCTCTGGACGATTTTCACATTTATCTTGGTTCGCTCTTTTTTTTTTTTTTTTTTTTCATTTTTTTTTTCAAACATCTTCAATAGTTGGCTGAGGTGGTACCTCTGAGCATCTCTTGCCATGGTTCCCTCTTCTTCGATTTGGGAACCTCTTGTTGCTGTTTTGTTACGCGCGGGACTGCTGAGGCCGCCGCCGCCGTCCGGATGCGCAACTTCACTCTGAACACGGCCTTTGTTGACTTTGACATCGCCAATCCGGACCAGAATACAAAGATTCCTGGGCCATATCCTGTTCGGTTCCCATTCTCTCCTTCAGCCTGATTATCGTCTGGGTCCTGGTGGGACTCTACATCATCGGGATGGTGCTGTTTAGCAGGTTGACAAGAGACAACAAGAGGGGGGGGGGACCGAAAGGTTCTCTGCGTCCGTCCCATGATGGGCTTTGCCTTGATCTAAGTCGTCCTCCGTCCAACCTTAGACCTCAAGACTGACGGTCCCCCTCTTTTATAGCACGCATCATTGCGGCCTTTATTGGCGTGATATTTTTCATTGGATACCTTTTTCATCGTTACCAAGATCCATCGGTTACCCTTTCGCCCTGCCTTCGCAGCGACAGTGCGCGGGGATGATGTGGCCGCCGAGGCTGCTGAGGGAGTTGAAGGGACTCTTTGAAGTGTTGAGGGTGGCGCCCGCTCTGCCCGAGGCGGAGAGGATCAATAGGCTAAAGGGCGACGAGGAGGAGTAGCAGGAGCGTGGCGTAGCTGAAGGACGCCGTTGGCAGTTTACAGGAGGGCACGAGCAAGATGTTCATCACGGCGGAGCTGGCGGATGAGGTGCCTACGGAGAATGAAGGGTACTACGAGAAGGTGGTCGATTCGGAGAGCGGGTTCGCGGCTGGAGATGCGTTGAGGAACCACGTCGAGGCGGGCCCGCAGGAGATAATTTTCGGCGGGGAGGTGGAAGGGCTTGAGGAATACGGCATGGATATATTTGGCGGGGTGCACATTTTTGTGCACGCTCTTGGCGAGATTCTGGATGGGCCGCTCAAGCCCGCGTCGGTAAAAGATGCGGGAGATTTGGCCTACATCTGCTTGAACTGTTGTTTTGCGAAAGAGACATGTTGTTTTGAGAGGTACGTACCTACCTACAGATAGGTAGCGTGTGATGAATTAATTCGGCGTGGATTTATATCCTGTCGTGCAGAAACATGACCCCATCTCGACTTGTCAACTCAGCTGCCGGCGGCCGGCGGGCGGGCATGCGGTGGATGATACCTGCCTATGTGGGAAAGGCAAATATGTCCGATGGACGCTTCTGGGGTGCCAAGATTAGAGTTCCTGAAAAGGTGCAGAGCCTTGCCATGGACGCAACCCCCCTGGTACGTTGTGCCATTTGTGCAACCACACCACACTCTGCTCCCCCACTCGCGTCCAAAGCAGCGCATTCAGATTGGCCAATTTCCCGACGCATCACTGACGAGGTACATGCTGCGCCGCGGCCACCGCTTGAATATCTCCAGCCAGTATGGGGCATGTCATCCCGCGATTGGACGGCAATGCATGTCTTGCCCAGCTTGTCACCTCGACGCACCCACACCGGCACGCCATGTTGTCGAGGCTGCATGCTAGCGTCATATTGTTGCCGCAGCAGACCCAGAGCCTCGCCGATGGACCCCAAATACGCAAACATAAAATGCGCGCACCTCCCCGGCTGCTCCCCGGGCCATGAGCCTGGGTGGTTGTCATTGACCTGATTAGGTCTCGAAAAAGAAGAGCCAACATGGCCCCTCGACCGACTGGAGAGCAAGCGTCGAAGCGGTCAGTCAAGACCAAAGGCCCACCGAATCCGGGCGCCTGGATGTCACACAGATCGAACCCCTCTGCGTTTGATCCGGAATGTGCTCCTGCGACTTGCCTCTCGGCATTACCCCACGACCGCGGAGCGATACGAGACCACCTGCGACATTACTTTGGATGCATCGAGATTGCCGATCGAGTCAAATACCTGGAGCGTTCCAACCCTATATGGAAGCACGAGTACGCGCAGGAGCTTCGCCATCTCGAATCGCTTCCAGAGTATTCTGGTTTGAACGAAAGGGCCAAGAACGAGGCAGAGAACCGCGTTCAGAAGAAAATTCAGAGCGTTGCCGTTGCTCTCGAGGCCCAATACAGGCGTACGTATGTCCTGCGACAAGCCTTATTGAACGCACCTGACCCCGACCAACCCCACCAACCCGATCAACCCGATCAACCCGACCAAAAATCCAAGACCTGTGGGCATCTGGTGCAGCGCATTGAGGAGAGCAGAACAGCGTGGAGAGACTCGGAGATTTACCACAATGGCATTATCGAAGTGCGAAGATGGAAGGACAATCACCAGAGACCATCATCTCCATCACCATCTCCAACACCATCACCACCGCCGCCGCCGCCACCTCCTGCGCAGCATCATCATGATGAACACCAACCCCCCGCAGCCCAGATTCAGAATGGAGCTCTCATAGCTCCGGATCCCCGCCACGCCGACATGGCGGAGGAACGAAAAAAGATCAGGGAGATTGTCAAGAAGCTCCAGAAGGGCAAGGAGCCCCCGCTCGATACCGAGCTGGCAGACTATGATCTAGGCAGAGACGTAAACGGTTATCTCATCCAGTACACCTTAAACAAAGAAACAGCATCAACACAAGCCCCGCCCCAGTCAACAACAACTACCGCCCCTGCAGCCGCAGGTCCGGCATTTGGGGAGATGACCGACTCCCCTACGAGGACTAATTTCCCCGTTTCTTTCTCCGACGCCGGCCCGGCTAGTCATGTAAACACGCTATCAGCGTCTCCAAGCATCCAGGTCTCTCATCTCGAGCCAGTCGATGAAGAGCTGACCGATTCACGGTTCAAGGGAAGATTTCCGGACCAAAGGATCAACCTGAGCTTGCTACTTGGGTTGAACGACGTCACGCGCGCCGCCACTGCCCAGAAGAATGCAGATGAGAGCCAGGGTGTAGCAAACACGGAGACGAGCCATGACAAGGATAATGTTCTGTCGAGAAAGAATTGCAAGGACAAGGACCCTACAAGGCTTCGATATTTTCACATCCCCGCAAACAACATGGATTGGGTCGAGAAGGCCATTGCTCGCTATTACGACGAGAAGCAACCGGATCTTTCCAACAACATCAGCGACCCTCTCGTCAAATCTCACACGCAAATGCTGCTGAGACCGCAGTTCTGGCGCGGTCAGCAGCACGGCGCCCGCAGCGGAGTCGTTCACGCCCGGCACATGCGGCCGCTCTGCGAGCGCATCTCCTCGGAGACGGTCGAGATCGAGCACAACCCAAAAAACATTGTGCTCTTCATGCCGTACCTGCACTGGGACACTGATCGGATGAGGAATATGATATCCAACGTGATCGACGCCGAATCGGAGAAGCAGCGAAAGATGCATGAAGAGAGTAACGCGAAAAAAAGAAAAGACCGCAAAGATGAGAGGAAGAACCTGCGAAAGCCGGGCAAACAAATCAAACACCCCAAGGAAGACTTGATCGAGAGCCTGCGGTCCTGGCCGAGCAAGAATGGCAGGATCGGCGGCGGCGCTGGTGCAAACAACGTGGACGAGCTCATGGACCGATTGAAGCCCGTAGGCAGAAACGGCCACGACATCAAGATTGACGGAAACGGGCGGCTCGAGATCAAGAACAAGCTGGGCCAGTATCTAATCGACGCGGCCAGGCTTTACGAAGCCATGTCGACGTATCGTGATCAGCGTATGGTTGAGAGGTATCTGTACGAAGACCCGCCGCTTCATCCGCGCCGGACCTTGGATCAATCGTACTACTGGACGCTCAGAACCACCAAGGCCCGCGATCGCGACCAGGTCGTGTACCGCGGCACCAACATGAATCTGGACTTGTGCCACAGGCTCGAGGCCACCATGATCAAAGAGGACACCGAGCCGAAGAAGACAACCCGCTTTGGTCCGTTCAGAGTAACTTCCAAGACAACTACCCCCGCCGATGCGCCCGCGGATGTTCAACAGTGGCAATGGAGCGGCCATTCCGAAACAACCGACGAGAACGGGTGCGAACACTGCCGGAGCGACATCCGCAAGATCTCGCAGGTAATCATGGTGGACCAGCTCTGGATGTGGGTTCTCGACGAGAAGACCATAATCACGTCGTTTCCGCGGCGCTACGGTTTCAACAAGCAAGACCTGTCGGGCGTGCACAAGTCGATTCGGATGCGGCTCAAGTCGGCTCGCAAGAACCAAATCAGGTCCATTTACGACCTGGCTCTGATTGTTCTCGACGAGTGCTCAAATACCTTTTTTGATCGGACCAAGACGCAGGTATGATATGTCGGGGATAAGAAGAAAAGATTTAGATACTGGGGATCTTTCACTGACGAATTATGGATACACAGGCTAGCCAGCCACAAGTGATGGACATCTTTTCCGAAGCAATCGGCAACGTGGTGAGTCACACAATACCTACTACCGTTTTCCCATCGCCAAATCTGTGATGGCGGGTTTTGAAACTGACAAAACATGCATCATCCAGACAAATCAACACACAATCTCTTTTCAGCACGTCTGGCACTGGACCCAAAAGGCCTCGGCCGTCTACCGTTCAAAGTCCAAGTTCGTCGACTCCTCAGATCTGCACGTACCGCTGCTGGACATCCACCCCGAAGGCAAACTCCAGCGGGAGGTCAAGGACATCATCGACGAGCTCGACATCATGATCAGCGTTCACAAGAAGCAGAGAGAGGTTATCCGGAGGTTCTGTAAGCACGTGGAGCGAATCCTGGACCCGGAGGGGCGGTGGCCGGACGGAGCGGCAGATCACGAGTCTGAACATCAGCAGACTCGGCCACATCTCAGAGCGCCCGCCAACACCCACAGCAACACTCTCTCGGGGTCGAACCTCACAGCATGGTACGAAGAAAACATCAAGAAGAAGGAGAGAAAGGAGAGGAGGGAGCAACTGTGCTGGTTCCGGATGCAGTCGCATGAGCTCCTCGCCGAGGTTGATGATCGACTGGACGAGCTCGAGGGCCTGAAAAAGGGCGCAGAGAGTACGGCCCAGAGCGTAAGTTTGCTGTTTTTAATTCTTCATTTCGGCCCTGACAGTTTTCGCTGACTTTTACTTTTTTTATTATTTATTGGCAGGTCAACGATCTACTGTCTCTGAAGCAGCAGCAAGCCAGCGTCGTCCAAGCCTGGGAGTCGGTCAAGCAGGCCGAAGAGGCTGTGCGGCAGGGGCGCTCAATCATGATGTTTACCGTCATTACTATAATATTTGTGAGTAATTACCTAGCAATTCCTTTTTTTTTTTTTTTTTTTTTTTTTTTTTTTTTTTTTTTTTAAACCCAAAAAAAAAAAATTAAAAAAAAAAAAAAAAGGTTTTAATAAAAAAAAAAAAAAAAAACAAATAAAAAAAAAATGCCCCCCAAAAGTTGCAACCA
>MU865118.1:0-56320 GCA_033576145.1 Cladorrhinum samala | reverse complement strand
TGTTGTTTTACATCATCGTCACGTTGGACGGATACGATAACCTGACTAACGCGCCAAAGGGTTTGTTTTTGCTAATTTTTATTAACTCTGGGTGTTTTTTTTTTTTTTTTTTTTTTTTGCATTTTTTTTTTTTTTTTTTTTTTTTTTTTTTTTTTTTTTTTTTCATTTCACTTAATTTTTTGATTTATTATATTTTATCTTGTTTATTGAAATTTTTCTAATTTGGTTTTCTACAATCCTTTTTTTCATCAGCGTTGACTTGGTTGATGATGAGAGAAAAGCGCAGTGTGTGGCTTGTGAAAGTAATTACTTGTACACAGTACATCTTCAGCCACAACCCGAGCTCTCTTATCGATTGCACTCCGACAACCCCCCCACCCAAGCATTTCCACTGAAAATTTTGGCCGAGCGTCTTCTGCCAAAAAATATTCTTCCGTTCCCTCTCGGAACTGTCAGTTCTTCCGCAGCGACCAAAAGATTCCCATTCCGACTTGGAATAGATTCTTCGACAAAACCAAGGTATGTTGCAAAGCCTTGTCGCCGCCTCTTCTCCCCCCCCCTGAGCCGCTGCGGCCCACACATCTATCGCATTCTTGTCGAATTGCAACGACATCGTCGATTCCTCAACCAGTCCGTCACATTGACGTCTTCTTGGTGTCGTTCTCGCTGTTGTTGTGGTTGTTGTTGTGGTTGTTGTCGTCGTCGTCGTCGACTGTTCTGCTCTTTCTTCAAATCATGTTTAATATCGCTCGCGCGCATTTAGGAGTTTCTCAATTGAACCCTTTGATTTACAATGCCTTGACTTGGTCCCCTTTCCAACATGCTAATTGTCCGCAAATGTGACCACAGCTGCATCCTTACCCCCGAGCCGTTGCCGATCGATTATATCACCACCTCGTTATCTTTGCTCGAATTGTTTGCCGAGCATAGACAGCGACACTTGTCGCAAAGCTGGTTCCCCCTGCTCGACGCGCACGAGCGCGATATACATCTATCTGGCCATCATGGACGAGAAGACAAAGGCCGAACCGGTGGACGAGGACGTCGTGATGCAGCACAGTTATCCCTCCCCCATTGTCGAGAACTCGGACGGCCCGTACTACCAGATCGCCGCGCATCGCGAACACGACGCCTCAGTAGCGCACCAGCCAGAACCAGAGATGCCCTCTGGATTGCCAGATATGGCTGAGCATCAACCACAGCACCAACCACCACAGCATGAGCATCACAACCTTCACGAGCTGCAAGAACTGCAAGAGCCATCTACCCCGCAACAGCAACAGCAACAGCATGATGCTCGCCCGGCGGTGGCTCAAGTCAGCGCGGATGATCTTCAGCTGGCCGCCCAACTGACCCAGGGTTTAACGCAGGGCATGAATCAATCTCTCATCATGGCCGAGGCGGAGATGGCTGTTGTTCAGAGCCAGGTACAGCAGGAGCAAACGGCGCCGCAGGAACACCAAAATCAGTTGCCCTCCCAGCCGGAACCGAATCTGCAGCAACAGCTTGAGGTGTCTTTGCAGAATCACGACCACGAAATGATGCAGAGCCAGAACCATGCACTCCAGGAACCCAACCACGAGCACGAGCTTCAGAACCATGGCCATGAGCTCCAGGTGCACGATGGGATGCCGCACGCTGAGCAGCAACCGGTCCATCACTTCCCGCAGAACGCTCCGTCTCAGTCCCACATCCCTCCGCATCTCTCAATGGAACATCTCCCCAATGCTCACGCTCCATATCAAATGTCGGATAGCACCCCGGCTCGCAAGCGGTCTAAGGTCTCCCGAGCATGTGACGAATGTCGGCGCAAAAAAATAAAGTGCGATGCGCAATCCGAAGCCAGCGACCAACCATGTTCCAACTGTCGCCGATCCAACAGCCAATGCTTGTTCAGTCGCGTTCCTCAAAAGCGCGGGCCGTCGAAAGGGTACATCAAAGAACTCGCTGACAGAATCAACACGATTGAGGGCAAACTTAACACCAACGTGCCAGGGGGGGATTCGATGGATGATTCGGGCAGACGATCCTCAAGCGAGGCGTTTGCATCTCCAGGGTTGGGTGATGACAGCAGGAAACGGCCGTTTTCAAACATTTCTGGTGACAGCTTTACTCCTACCACTGATCCAAACCAGATATCGGGATACGCAACAGAACATAGGCAGATTCTACCCTACGTCCATCCAGACTTTCGTTCGGTCGGGACGGATAACTCAAGCGATCTCTCTTTGAGGGCGATCGCGCCCGCTCCATCGTTTGGCGTATCAGGCGATGCGGCCTTGCAGTCTCAACCTGACGGCCTGATGGACGGAGTGGCGCATAACGGATTACCCCAGGGCTCATCACATCAACCGGACCAACTACCAGAGATTGAGGATCACGTCTTCAATCGGTACCTCGAAGTGATTCACCCGACCTTCCCCGCCCTCGCGAGCACCAAGGCCAGGGTGCAGTCACTTCTGTGGCAATCACCCTTCACTCTACAAAATGCCTTTCATCAAGCCTTTTTCGCCATGGTCAGACCGTTCCTTGGTAACGTCACCAACGTACACGCGACAGGCAACCCCCTGATCGCGAGCCGGCTACTGAGCCAGTGGGAGGCTGAAGGCGGCCAGCGCTCGACAGCAACTGATCTAGTGCGGCTACAAACCCTCGTCATGATGATCATCGCAGCAGACTGCCAAGCCACCCCGGCCCTCAGGGGACAGCCGCGCGGCGCGGCGCTGCCGTGGAAAGCTGAAGTTTTGGGAAAAGCTGTCGGACTGGGATACGCGATGAGGCTTCACCTTCGAGAGGTTGAGCCGCTCGACAGCCCAGAGCTTGATCCAAACTCGGATGACAATGTGGCTCTGCGCGCCTGGTGGGTGCTGGTCATGCTTGACAGGTGGAATGCTATCGGGACAGCCACGCCGCTGCTGATTAGTGAACACAACGTCGTCATACTCCCGGGGCTAAGTCACATTGTGGGAGACGTGGTGTTGGCTTTGATCCGTAAGTGTGTTGTCTTTTCCACGCGGTCTCCAGTCCATGCTAACCGTACTCTCCCTGTCAAAAGGACTTTCGCACGTCTTGGGTCATATCATTCCCTTGGCTATCTCCCCATCGCTAGACCCTACCACGCCAGCGCGAGCACCCCTCATATCCTCCTTCACCAGCATGGCGATGGAGATGGCTCGCGCTCAGTTTCCCATCGGGCGAACGGATCTGATCCTACATTTGACCTACTGGCACATCCAACTACTTGCTGAGCTGTTATCCCCTGCGAAAAGATCCGTCAAGGTCTTGGAAATTTGCAAGAAGATTGTGAATCTTTTGGCAAGGAATCATGAAATGATTAACCCGCTTACGCACCACTTTCTGGTGTTGGGCTCGCTTGCCATGTTAGGTTTGATTAGTGGTGGCGGTTCTAGGTCTTGGGGGGAGCAGGAGGCAGAAGAGGAGGGAGCAAGGCAAGAAGCAGTAAAGCTCTTGACGGACATTCTGGAGTACGCGCTGAGTCCGAGCCCATGGAACACTGCTGTGAGAGGGTGGGTGGCGCGATGGTTTTCCGAGAAACAGCCGCTGGTGCAACAAGCACAACAACCACAACAACAAGAACAAGAACAGCAGGAACAACAGCCGCACAAGCAGCCGCAGCAACAGCAACAAGGAGAGAAGGCGGAGGCTGGCGATGGAAATGAGAATTTACCAGGAGCGGGATTGCAACAGTTGGCAGATTTGGCTAGCGCTGTGGAAGTTACAAAGGAGGAACCGGGTTCGCAGACACACGCAGACACTCAGACGCAAGATCTTGAAAGTACCAGCACGGTGAATCAACAGCAACAGCAACAGAAGGATTCGGTAATGCCTACTCGGGACTTGGACGTGTTGGAGGCTCTAAGAGCGGGTTATTTGGTTTACTTTAATGATGTTCCTCAGGAGGATAATCTTGGTGTTGGCATTAGTGTAGGGGCCCCAGAGACCGGTGTGGCACAAGATGATGGTAGCGCTGAGGTTCCTCCTACCGCAGCCGTTGATCAGGCTGTTAGGATGCAACAAGTATAACTCGGAGAGCGTTTGGTTATGGCTGGCGTGTGGGATGGAGATGGGTACTAGAACGAATGGGCGATGTACGTGTATGATAGGAGGTGAGCGATCAGAGAATGCTTCCTCTTGTGTTCTTTCTCGCTTCAACGGGAGACATGGGAATAGCATTGTCTTGTACGAGTACGGTTTTAGTTGGCGGATGGCACTGGCGTGTCGGGATGGAATACCACCCAGTGTGTAATATTTTTTTGGGGTGGTCATCTCCGCCTTGATCCAAATAGTTGTTGATGTTGGTTTTCTTGCATTTCTGACCAACATTCAAGACAACAACATAGTTCCGCTTCCCACTATTGGGCTTTGTTTGTTAATTTGGTCCAAAATTCACTGCTCGGGCATCAAGCGCCCCTCCCATTCTGTCCTTCCTGACCTACCGCTATCTGGAGCCGCGGGTCGGTCGGTCGGTCACCTGCGCACACACGCTCGAATCAACCCAAGCCGTCGAGCGGTTGATGATTTTCCGAAATATCAAGTGACAAAAACCAGACGCAAATCATCGGCATTGTGTGATTAGTATACTACACTACCCCGCCTAGTTAATGTGAAAGAAGGAAACCGTTTCACCATTTTCGAAATGGTGTGTGTGAGTGGTTCCAAAACTGAAGAACACACACACACACACACACACACGTTTTACTACATACACTAGTTCAATAACTTGGTTCTTTTTTTTTTTTTTAGCTTTGTTTTGGAGCAAAAACGGCCAAAAAAAAAAAAAAAAAACGTGTACATGTATACCTGGTACATAATAGCATAGTATCTAGATGGACTAAAGAAAATCTCTTGTATTCATGCAGAACACCTCACAAAAAAAAAACCTTGAAACTAACTTCCGTAATAATAATTATCATTCATCATCTACTACTGTGCATATCGCATCGTAACTCGCAGGAGAGATCGGGTTTCCCGCTGCGATTGCCTCCGCCCCCCCTCCCCCCCCCCCTTCCTTGTCAAAACGACAAATGAAGAACATAAAAGATCTCTTTTTTTTTTTTTTTTTTTAATAACCTTTCCCCTCCCTCGTGCTTTTTGTGGACGGGATCGAACAGGATCGGGATATCTCGGTACGGCTGGGGTTAGTTAGATAGTAATTATATGTTTATGTTTATAATACCAGATCTTTTTTTTTTTTTTTGGTCAATCAACCAACCACCCCTTTCCTTACCTTTTGTGCAAAAATCTTCATCTATTCTTCTTCTTCTTCTTCAGTCTCCTTCTTCTTCTTCTTACCTCTGTAATAAAACAAAATCTATTTTATTCTGACTGGTCTAAGTCTATTCTAGTCTAGTTTAGTTGTGTGTGGCATTTGTTTGGTAAAATTTGGTTCAAAACAAGAAAAAAAAAAGAAAAAGAGGATGCTTCGTTGCATGACATGACATGACATGCATGGGCCAGGGCAGCACATGCATGTGCATTGCATACTAATAAGCGCCCGCAACAACAAACTTTTTTTTTGTCGGAATTTTTTGGGTGTGTGTGTGTGTGTGTGTAATTTTTATGGGGGGCGGGGTTGGTTTGGTGTTTTTTTCTGCTGGAGCTGGAGCTGGTGAAAGCCCAATCAACTTTTCTTTTAGCGCTTGTTACAAAAGGGTTGTTCACTCCCATGGGGAGGGGGCAGGGTGATGGAAAATGATCGAATGATGCATTTAGAATGTAACCAAGAAAAAAAAAAAGTATAGTATAGTATAGTATAGGTATACTATGTATGTATGTTGTGTAGGGTATGTATGTATCTGTGTGGGGTTGGGGGGAAGGGCGGGGGAAGAGGGGCAAATACAAAAAAAAAAAAAAAAAAAAAAAAAAGCCAGTCATGAAACCGATCAACCGGTTTGACGGTTTTGTGTGGAGGAGGAGGAAGCGGAGGAGGAGGATGTTTGAGATGGGGTAGCACGCGGTGATGCAAATGACTTGTGCAGCGATAAACGGAAGACATGACAATAACCAAGGATATGCCTTCGGATATTTACCAGACGCATGGGGTTGTTATTTTGATACACTTATTATCTTACCTTTGATATCCATTCTCTGTATAAGAAGCAGGTATCGTGATTTTTTTTTTTATAGATATGGCCTTTGCATTGACCTATAGTAGGCCTGCGCAATCCCAAGGTGCACACGAATGGTTTCCACTTGCGCGTGGGTAGGTGTCCGTATGTATGACCCCTCCACCCCTCCACCCCTCCTCTCTTCCACCGTGTGTCCCATGTAGTTGGAATCCCCGAAATCGGTCGGTGTTATACATACGGTTTTCTTCTTGGGTGGAAACAAAATAAAATAAGATAAAACCACTGAACACGAGGTTATATTCTTACAATAGATTAGTGGGATTTCCCCTGATCATCATTTTTGGAGTAAAAACTATAAAACCATAGTCTCGTGTTTTGATCAACGGTTAAACCTTCATCCGCCCCAACCTCGCGGAAAAGGTATAAAAAAAGATAATAAAAAAATAAAAAACTGAGTAAGTTGCTTTCGGTTTGATGTAGTCAAAACATATCCTCAACACTCTTCTAATTTGCCTCTTCCTTTATTTTTTTTTTCTTAAGTGTAATCAGCTAGGGAACTTGAGGTCGTGTGGCTTGAGAATCCTGATATCAAAAATTAAATTGACAGAAAAAGGAATACAAGTGCCGATGATCGTGTGCATAGTATGTAGTGTATTTTTGTTTTGCTTTTTTCATCATGAAAAAATGCTTTGGTTGGGTTAGGTTGGGGCTTTCTCCACAAATCGATGCCCAAGGGTTTGGTAAAAGGAGGGGCAAGAAAAGTTCAAACCCCATCTTTTTTTTTTTGTTGCTGCTGACGATGATGATGATGAACGAAGAGTCACAAGGAAGAAAATGTGTGTGGGGGGGAGGGAAAAGAACAGAAGCTGGCACGTGGTTCGGGATTTTCCAGAGCCGCCACGAGTAGGAGAAGCAATTGGCCAATAAAGTTCCTTTTTTGGGGGGGGTTGATACTGAAATATGAAAGAGAAAAATGAACAACAAATATATATTTTGTAGATGTTCTAATAAACCAGCGCAAATCGATATGTATCCTGTACATACATACATAGAGCACATCCCCAAACTTAATTATCCATTATACCCTTCCCTTCCGATGGTGGGCGGATATTTCCATGGAATCTTCGGAACGAAGTCCGAACAATAAGCAACCCAAAAAAAAAAAAGACCCTGAAGCGAAAAGATTACGTGTGGAAGAGAGCGCGCGAGAGAGAGAGAAGAGAGAGCGACGTCATCCTTCCCCAAACAAAGTTAGCCCCCGTGGGAAACCCTTGGGTCCACCCATTTTTTGGTATCTCCTAGCGTCATGTCAAGAAGCATTGTCGGTCGATGGAGCACAGTGACCTTTATCCGATGGCTATTTTTCTTTTTTTCTTTTTTTCTTTTTTTTTCTTTTTTCTTTTTTTTTTCGCTACCGCAATTCTTGCGCGCATGAAAATAAGGGAGAGGAAAAGAGAGAAAAAAAAAAGAAGAAAAAAAAACCGTTACAATTTTCCAAAGGAAATCTAGAAACTTGTTGATTAATTAAAGTATACAAGCGGCCCGATCAACGAAAAAGGAAAGCCGTTTATCCTTAAATTATTTTTCCCACCGTGCTTCCTTCCCTTTTCGGGTAGCGTTTCTTTACATAAACGAAAACCAACCTCTTGGGTCCCATTTTGATAACTGTCTGTGATGTGGATACGAACAAGCGTAGTATTAAATACGGAAATATTCTTTTCTGTACGTGACAGGTGGCCCCGACAGAAGAGCACATCATCGCCTCTCCTCTCTCTGTGACCTTGTTGTTTCCGGCCCGAATTCACAAAAATGGAAACCCGATCGGATCACGATCTGGCATCACTAAAATAATAAAATACACTACAATAATAAACCAATAACCAAAGCACCAACTCCTCCAGCAATATTCCCCCCCCCCCCAAATCCTCAACAAAAAGGGATCACGCTTCTTTTAGCATGTGACAAGGGACTGAGTTGTCAAAAAACTTACCTTGTCCATACAAATAATATACACTAAAGATACCACTTTACACCGCCCATCACCAACCTAAAAATCCCAAAAACTAAACCCCGGAAAACACCAAGAAAAAAAAAATCAAGTTATTATTCAGTATTGTCATCGATTAGCAAACAACAACTGTATGTCGTGTCTTTTTTTTCTTGGGGGGGAAGGGGGGGTGGAGGGGGGGAAAGAAAGGCGGGTAGACAAAACGGTAGATCCCATACACCAAGTGGCCCCCCCTTCCCCTTCTTCCCCCTTCTCCCCATTCCTCCCCCCACTCCCCCCTTTGCCTTACAAGTGTATTGTATGTGTGTACGTATGTTTTTTTTTTTTTTGCTCCGCGTTTCCGAAAACCCAGGGTTTATTGTTGATCGTCCTCTTCCCCCCTCCCCCCCCCCCCGGGCCCCCTCCCAAAAAAATAACCGAAAAAAAAAAGAAAAAAGAAAAAAATAATTCCCCGTACATAAATGCTTCCCGTATGTAACCAAGGTAGGTAAGGTATATACATAAAACGCCTCGGCCCGAACATGCCAGGATCCTGGTAATTCCGAGGAAAAGCCCCCCCTCGCTCCCTTCCGTTCTTCTTCTTCTACATACATACGCACACACCACCTACTCGCCTTATGTAATGTCATCAAAATCATGCCATTTTTTTTTTTAAATAGCTGTGCGCCAAAAGATAAAAAGAAATTGAACAAAAGCCGTTTCAATTTTTTTCTTGGGGAGTTGCTTTAAACTAAAGAGGGGGTTGCGATGTTGGCGAGAAACAAAAAAAAAAAAAAAAAAAAAAAAAGGGTTTTCACCCTATACTATGTACTTGTGTATATACGTATGTGTGTATGTTGAGTATGTATGTATGCAACCATCATGAAGTCGTTCTTCCTTGCCAGTTTTTTCCATCACCTCTTGAAACCAACCTTCTGATGCAGAAAGGTCTGAAACCAAGGAAGAAGAAAAAAAATCATCCGGGTAGTCGCCGAACCCATTCATCCATCCGTTTTTATTCGCCTCCTTTCGCGCGGTTCCCTCGTTTCCATAATCCATAATAATCGTGCGCCCCGCCAGAAACCCCAAAAACACACTCAAGGATCAAGGACAATCCCGAGTTTGACCTGTGGGGACGAACCCAAGTCCTAAATCGCCAAGCCGAAACCGCCAAAGACTCACCGAGCTTTCCGAAGGAAAAATCAAACAAGATATACTTGGTTGGTTTATTGTGGTTGACAACAAATAATAAAAAGACACCAAAAAGGATCACAAGGTCTTTCTTTTATGGTGTATGATGATCATGGCGGGGTAAAATAGCGAATCAATTCAGGACCCCCCTTTCTCCGTGACAAGTTTCCCGCCCCAAAAAAAATGTGAGAGAGACAAGACCAGTGAGTTTACCAACCGCTCGGAGCTTGGCTTGACTCCCACATGATAAGTGAAACTCCGAACCCTAAAACAACTTCAATCAGGGTCCTGCCAGCAACATCACCAGGTAAAGAAGAAGAAGAAAAAGTAGGTATACACGATGAGTAGAATGAATTGCAAAAAACGACAGTGGTATAATTCTTGCGCAAAAAATATCAGATAGCCACACCAGGTATTTAAGTGCAAACAACAACAACAAAAAAAAAAAAAAAAAAAAAAAAAAAAAAAAAAAAAAGATAAAAAATTCAGAACACCAACAAAATGTTGAGCCGAACACAACAGGGGAGCACCAAAACAAGTCAACCATCCACCGGAAAGGAAATGACTATTTTATCTCTTTTAAATGCCATAACAACACCATTCTTCCTACCAAAAACAAAGCCGACCTCCAAATGCTGCAAGAACAGTAGATAAATGCAAAAGAAAAGAAAAAAAGCTTGCGATAAAAAAGTTGTATATGCACCTCCTAAAATCATGAAACCATCCAAATTGCCATCATGTTCGTTTTCGAATTGCGTTGTCCCAAATGGGGCTTTGCCTGAGCCAAACAAAAGATAAAAAACCAACCAATGAAAAAAAAAATGAAAAGAAAAGATCCCTCCAGCGCCTTGTTGTGAATGATAACAAAGACTTTATATCCCTAGTCGCCCAGAGTACTTGCGTTGTTCTGCCTTTCCAAAATCGCCATATAAAAAATAAAAAAAATATGAAAAATGAAAGCAATACTGTGTCTGTGGGACGGAAGAATATGTACTTGAAAGTATGGGGGAAAAAAAGAAAGAAAAAAAAAAAAAAAAAGGAAAAAAAACGTCGCCGCTTGAAGAGCTCATCACTCCAGATCTATACGCGTCTTGGGGTATCCGAGTAAGGCAAAGAACCATTCAAATTGTCTTTTAATCTTGTTGTAATTTCGTGTACCATTTGCGTGTGCGTTTTTCGTGTTTTTTTTTGATCATTGATTGTCCCAGAAAGATGGAAGGTTGCTTTCCGTGGGCGAGTCAGTAACGTTGGGCAACCCGCTGAAATCGTTGATCCAGTATGGCTGCTCATCCTCCAACGGGAAACCACCAAATACCGAGGCGTTGTTGGCCAGGAGAGTTGGGTCTTCGGTTGGAAGCGAGGACGCACCCATGAATTTGGCGCTTGTCTTCTTCATGAAGTACATCTCGTCGTAATCGAGGCTGCCAAGTTCAGCAGCGCCGAGGAGTTGTGTATGCGTGGCGCCAAGTCCGAATCCGTTCGGAATATTGTTGCGGAATGTTTCAAAGTCGTCCAGGGAGTTGGACAAAAAGTCTTCGACTTCGGAAACGTCACCAGAGGTCGATGTGGTAGTCGTCATTGTCGGCAACTGCTCGGACCCGCTGAAATCGTAACCCCCGTAGCTCTGCGACTGGCTATAGCTGGAAGGGGCGAAATCGGCCGTTTTACTGGCAAGGTCCAAACCCTCGTAATTGCTCCAGTCGACCGAGGCGGCGCTAAGGCCGGCGCTGAACATTGGCTGCTCGTGGTCCGACATGTTGCCAAAGAAATCAGCACTGTTAGGAATGTAAGGGGGGTACTTGATTCCCGACAGGTCAAGTGGTGGAAGCTGGCCGTTGAGCTGCGCAAAGGACGACGAAGCACTCGTCATGAGGGGGGAGGCGGCTTCCGACTTGCTACGCTGCGACAAGCTGTCGCCGCTCACGCTGCCCGGTCCTGAGCTGCCACCGCAGTGGTCGCCGCCTCCCAGTAAACTGTCCATCGAGTGAGTTCCGAGGCTGCTGCTATGCATCGAGTTGACGCGGTTAAGCTGGTAAGGCCCGCATTTCTGCGATGGCTTGGGGTGCTTGTACGTCGGCTTGTGATGGCCGTTGGCGTCAAATGTGAGAATATCCGAGTTGGTCGTGTTGGCTCTGCGTCGGCTGCGCGAGATCACTTTGGAGGTCTTGATCTGCATGGCCGAGGTGGCGCCATCTGAATCCGACTCGGGTACGGTATCGAGTTGAAGGGGCTCCTTCTTATGACAGCAGGTGCAGCGGCCACCATGGTTACAGCAACAGTTTTCTGCGGGGAGGCACCACAAATGTCAGAGGGAGCAAGGCCTTCATCAGTCGGACACGACAATGCTCACCCTTATGGCCCTCAACCACCGGCCTGAGGTGAATGCACTTGTGCGTCTTCTCGCCGCACTCGCACTTGACGTGCGCCGAGCGGGATTTGCGCATCGCACGGCAATGCTGGCATTGCGATACTGGCCTTCCCTTCTTGTTAATATGTTGCAGTGGGCGATCTGTCGTTGCACGAGCTATGGTTAGCACTAACCCCAAGACAGGAAATTGGAGTCGCA
The DNA here is from genome assembly GCA_033576145.1 of Cladorrhinum samala. Classification (NCBI taxonomy): domain Eukaryota; kingdom Fungi; phylum Ascomycota; class Sordariomycetes; order Sordariales; family Podosporaceae; genus Cladorrhinum; species Cladorrhinum samala. The sequence continues at coordinate 44,487 of MU865118.1, read as the reverse complement.
TAAGGGAAGCTCAAAAAAATTTGGAGTTGATGAGGGGGGGGGGCAGAGAGTCGAAAACCACCCCTCAGCCATTTTCGGCAAAGAAAAAAAAAGGCAAATTTCACTCACCATGATGCTGGCAATTGCTGACCCGATGACCCCTCACACAGGCTTCGCAAGCCCACTTCTCTCCGTCGATAAGCATCGTGAATATATGCGGGCGGTTTGATTTTTCGATCCTTCCCAGCCGGGTTCGGCCTTGATAGTTGCTTGCAGTGTCAAGCACGAAGTCGACACAAAAAAAAAAAAAAAAAAAAAAAAAAAAAGGTTGTCGGGGAAGGGAAGTTTTGATAGACGGTCCGCGATCCGGAGCGATGTCCAACGGCCAATAAAATAGCCAATTCCGAGCTGCAGTGCGCTTTGTCGATGCAGGTCAAGTGCAAGCGAGGAGCGACGTCGCAGACAGCTGTTGGTCTTGGGCGGGACGGGCAGGCTAATCGAGGTGGTACTCGAGTGCTTGCTGCAAGTCGGCAGGGAAAAAAAAGTAAAGAGGTAAAACTTTCGGAGATGGGGCCGCGCGCACTCCGGGAGGTCGAGACAAAGGGGGTCGCAAAAAAAGCGGTGCTCGAGTTATAGAATCATTGCTCGGGGCATTGCTGGTTCATAAACATCTGCAAAAGATGCCGAGGACTCCGAGTCGAAGATTGGCGCCAAACTGGCCTAAGGACCCAAAGACCAGGAAATGAAAATAAAATAATGTGGGCTGAGTGGAGAAAGGATGCTGGGCTTGAACCTCAAAAGACTTCAGACAGCCGTCACAGCTGTCAACCGGATGCCACTTTTGGATATGCGTCTAAGTCGTTGGCCTGGGGTCCTGCTTGTTGAGTTGGGTTGGTGGGGTTGTCAGGGCAGGCCGGGAGACGGGATGAATTGTCGGAAGAGCTCGCCTTGCGAACAGGCTGGGAAAGCTGATGAGGGTGCAGATGGCGAAGTGAACCAACCTCCTTAGGTCAGCCAATTTTTTTTTTTTTGGGAGGGTTCCTTGCGGCCAACTGAAAAGTGAATTCCTAGTAGCTATGGCACGGGCGGCCAAGCACACACACACGACGGGAATCGGAAGGGTTATCGTTCCTTTGGGTGTGGATATGGGAGTCGATGTCAGCTAGTAGCTTGAGCTTTGCCTATCTGCGGGCTCCAGCATGACGTGCAGGACAACAGCGAAGGCCTGGGAGGTGAGCGAGCTGTAAAAGCTGGCTAGTGTTGGGGCGGAAAGGGGGACCTCGGACTTCAGCTGTGAGCGACACTTGGTAACGTGGCGGTAACAGGTAAGGTAAGGTGGCTAGCTATGATGAGTAACGACGACGGGGTCGGGGCCAGGTGGGATGGAGACTCGGTGACAAAGACGATATCCACACAAGACAGGAGGCAGTAGTACGGGGGAGAAGATCAAGGGACCTCATGTGCAAGTGAGCCGGAGCAGCACGGCGAGGGAGGTGGGTGCCTTTAATGTCGGGCCGGCGTGGGTTGGATCTCACGCTTCCCTCCTCAGGGTCGTCTGGTGGTGGGATTCCCCATATGGGACTTATTCTTACACCCTCCTCTTTCACCCTCGCTCGCTCGCTGGATGCTTCGCAAAAATAACAAGGCGCTAGGATGGATGGACGGCGAGCTTTTGCTCCTCTGCCCTGGCCTGCCTACCCCAGGCAAGCCGGCTCGAGCGAGCGGACAAGCGACGGGACCAAGTGACGAAATAAAAACGGAGAGCTCAGACAGAACGTAAAAAGGTACATTGCACTGCTTGTACCAGCCGCGGGTTACGTACAAGAGAAATGACAAATATTGGCAGCGGCAGCGAGGTACATCAGGCTCAGGCACGGGCTTATGCTGCGTGCAAATGAGGGGAGACTGGTTGGTCGGAGCTTGCAGTAGGCGAACGGGTGCGCGGGATTCCTTGATGGGATTGTCGACGGTAAACGAAAAAAAAAAAAAAAAAAAGATGGGCCCCCCGTCCATGTAGGTTGCAGCGGCCTGGCTGCTGCTGCAAGTGAGCGTGGGCGCCGATGGTGTTCCTGCGGGCGTCGAGGGTTGGAAGAATGGGAGGCTTGGTGGGAGGTGGAGGCGTTCAGTCGCTGGCCATTGGATCTTTGAATCTTTTGGGGGGAATGATGGGCGGTAGGTTGTGGGGTGTGAAAGTTGGGGTGGGTGTTGAGGTGTGCCCTTGGCAGCTTCTGCATTCATGCAAATGCCGGCTCCCAAGTCTCGCGCTTGGCTTGCGTCCATTCATGAAGGGTTCTGCTGAAGAGAGCGCCCCCATTGCCTCCTTCCTCACTCGGTCGACGTTTCTGGTTACGATTACCTCGAGGAAATGGCATGTGCTGGGTGCGCACAGGACAAAGTTGAATTCAGCTTGCGTACTTGATACCTCAATATGGAAACCCAAAGTTGTCTGCGTTGGGGGTTCCAGTGTCGTCTGTGGGATTTCCTGGTCAGGTTTTCTTCCCCCCCCCCCCAGCCTCCGCCGTCTCTCCTCACTTCCATCCATCATCCTTCCCAGGTCAGCCAATTTCTGCAAGTTCCTGACAATCGGCACCATCGGCGTGGCCCGGCAGACTCTCCTGTCCTGGCCCATGCATCTTGGGCTCGCACACAACCCCTCGTTGCGCCGAGCAGCGCCCGAGTGAGTGTGCACGCAGTCGCCCAAATAACGCCGGCGGGCTGTTTTACGGTGAGACTGCCGTGCCCACTCTGCCCTCCCGTTACCGTGCCAGTACATTCCACGAATGCCAGGGCATCTTGGCCATCTGGGGCAGCTGGAGCGCTCCGGCTTTGATTGACCGAACTCCTTCCGCAATTACGGCCCTTAATGCGTCTTGTTTGCGAGAGGCTCGGCGCCATCCACGGTCATCGCTGCAGAGTTGCCAACAGAGAGGTGTCATTGATGAGTGGGGTGCCGTTCCGTTTCTGGGGGCGATGTTCCCCACGGCGGCGCTTCTCGAGGATATGGGTAAAAGCCCCAATCAAAGGGAAAACGAAAAGCAGGCCCGAACAATCTCGACTAGCTTGTCGCAAGTTCATGATGAGATGCATGGCCCACAACTGCCTTTTTCTTCCTCATTCCCGTCGCTCTAAGGGCCCACGTCGCAGCTTGGTCCAATGATCCTTTGGCTCCTTGATCGCCCCATGGGTTTGGGATGACGATGGGAACGTGGTTGGAGGGTCTTCACTTCATCACAACTTCCCGAGCGTGCGATGCGGCGCAGCGCTGCCCACGATGCGCGCTTGTTTCCGAAGAGGAAAAAGAAACGATGCCAATCCAGATTGAGGACTATACAAGCACGACACCACACAGCAGGGTCACTTGGCCTTCCGAGATGCTCACTCCGAATTTCTCTTTCCATGTCATATATGGCAGGACACCTCGTGTCGGTGGCTTAGGGAGCACCTGCATAGCAGGAGCTGTCTGACTTGTCATTTTTTATTTTTTTATTTTGATATCCTGCATGTGCATTTTCTCCAATAATTTTTGACCTTCCCTCTTTTCCGAGTGCCAGGCAGGCGACATTCTCCGGGAAAAACCACCATGACCGGGCCCTGAGCGACTTGTTCCGTCGGCAACCGAAAGGATGCGGTTCCAAGACCCACCGACCCCCCAAAAAATAAAATAAAAATAAAAAGAAATGGCCGATATTGTCTACACAGTACCTGCCGACAGTAGAAGTTGTCCACTCTTGTCAATTTGCCTCATCATGGCTTCCCCCGCAACATCCTAAGCTTCTATCAGTTTATCAAATGATTATGGTGCTGATTGTGTTTGTTGGTCTGTAAATCTTTCATCCCACGTTCACTGCGTCACTGGCTGAATCGAGAACCCGACATCCCGCGCCAGCAAGCCAACATACCTTAAGCCTATTTGGTTACAGCCTCGTCAGTCCATTGATTGAGATGACAAGCCCGCTAGAGAAGCCAACGGGGTTTTTACAGTCCACCTTGGCAAGCACTGGCCCGGCTAGCGAAAGTGGTGAGGTTCATCGACGTCGAAAAATTAAGGTAGAGGCAGAATTACACCCCATATAGCCAGCACCCGCCGAGCCGCGTCGATCATCCCCCATTCCCAGACGCCATGCCTCTTGCGAACGGAGGTAATAAAATAAAGTGCATGTACGCTACATATAATTACCGCCGTCTGTTGTTCAAAATGCCCGAGACTTTTGACAGAAATCGACATGTCATGAAACTTCATTTCTGGCTCGCTTTCGGCCGCAGCGCGGGCTCACGGCTCGTTGGATGCTGAATGCGATCGAGATCGGCCGTGGAGTTTTAGACTGCCAAGTGCTTCGGTTTGCCTGTAGGTGTTTGGATGGAGAGCCGGGGCCAGGCAACGTTTCGTTTACCTCAAGAGAGTTTGCAAGTTGAACAGTTTCACTATCCGTGCCGTAATCGGTTGGGGCGTGGGAGCAGCATCGAATAAAACGTCTTGGCGAGTCCACCCACGGGTTTGTTCTAAGTCCGGACCATTGTCCGTGCTCAAGTGCTGCCATCGGTCGGCGAAACGGGCCTCTGAGGTGGAAATAAGCGGAGCCCATCTGAGAGCCCCCGGTCTCGAAACCGGCCCTGGAATTTTTTTCCAGCGTTGCGCGCACAAATGTCCAGTCTCTGCAGGAAAGTTGTGTTTAGCCCACACACACACTTTCTTCAAATTCAAACAGCAGGCAATTCAAAAAAAGAAATTCCCGGCTTGTGTGTCTGGCTCAAGCCCCTCGTCTGCAACCTAAAAAAATAAAAAAAAATTGCGAAATATGGCAGCCCTCCTTTTACGACCTTCATCAACCGCCAACTGAATATCTTTCAAACCAATCGATGTAGGCGTCATTCACAGTCATGTCCATGCCTCAAAAGGCCTAGCACATGTGTCCTGACGCTCTTCACCCACCTTCTCTCTTTCCATTCCTGGCTCGACATGCATCGCTCTAGCTCGCTCTCTTCCAAAATATCACCACATTCCCAATAATAACTGGACCTGGCATCCCGCCCGTCACAGCCGGCACAAATCACCGTTCTCTGTCTGCTACAAGGGGCGTGGCTGCTGTGTCTCATCTGCGGCATGGCAGTCGCATTTTTCGTTCTTCACCACCATGACCAGCTCTTTGTCGGCTCGAGATCGGCACTCGGCATGTCTGAGGAGACAGTTCCATCCCTTCATGTGCAGAGAACCCCCACCCTTCCCGCCTGTCTCTCCGTTATCCTCATTTTTAATTACAGCCTTGCCTTGAGATTGAGATTCGCCATATGTGCTCTACTGCGCACTGCTGGCGTTCCGATGTAGGAGGCGGACCTGAGTCTGAAAAATCTCAGTTGCACCAAACAAAATTTACCTGGGGGTTCAGCCCTGCCGCTTCTCACCGAGCACAAATTTTCAGTTGGTGGTTTGTCTCAAAAGTTCTACCCAAAAGTTCCGTTTCACACCACCCAACACCACCACCACCACCACCACCACTCACCCACCCACCCAGCCGTACCCTCATCCTTGGTATGACCACACTAGCGGAAATATTCGGTTCGTCAGCCCCTCAACAACCCCGTGTCCCATCGCGACCCAACCCAACAGCCAAGATCCGGGGAGCTAATAAGTTGTTTTATCCTCGGATTGTTACACCCACCCATCATTCACCACCTCATCGGCTCCAACTGCCGGCCAACTCGCGACACATGCAGCACGGTTAAACTCTCGCGGGTGCCCACATGCTGAAAATCAACTTCTTGTCATCCTGCAAGATTGGCTGCGTAATGGTTTGCCGCTGAGAATGCAACAACGTTGTAACGAAGGCCTTATGACGAACACAAGACCATCTGGTTGCTTTGCAGTCTTGGCTTTTTTAAAAAAAAATGACAACATCAGGTCGAGCGGATGGGGTGCTGTCACAACCGCTAGTCTCACTGTCTCGGGCAGACGGCAACAAAAAAGTCAAGTCAGCTGGAGGCGCTTTGTTTGGAGTGTTGATGAGTGGCCTGATATTCGCTTCGTCGCTCCATGCTGGTGGCACAAAATTCCCAAGGGCTGTAGCAGAGGAAGCGACTCTGCGTAACCAAGCAGCCGGCTTCGGTCGATGTTCTAGAAACAATCTCCACTTCTACGAGGGATTGTAATGCTCTGGCAGCAAGCGACCGAATGGGCCACCGTCTTTTTTTCTTTTTTTTTTTTTCTTTTTTCTTTTGCGCCGCCAAGCACATGATTTATATCACCCGGGCACGGGTTGCCAACACATCAAGGAGGTTGGGGCAACGATGCCTGCTCCTCATGGATGGCCCTGAGACGGCCGTGATGAATATCAGTCTGCCGCCGGCGGCTCATGATAACACTCTCCACCTCCTCAACCGGTTTATTCTCGGCAATGAACGAAGCGGTTTGTGGCACCTCTCGGCGCGCGGGGCATGCTTTTCCAACTTTGAAGGGATCTTGGTCATGCCGTAGCTTCGTTCGTGGCTAGCCACTGGAGTTCACAGTTGGCCTTGTTGGAGTGAGGCTTCAGAGAAGCCACCCGGCCTCCAGATGTTCGAGCAAGGGGTCACACCTGGTTATCAGCTTCAACGATTGGTGAGTCGATCAATGAGTGTAAGAAATTGGTCGAACAACATGCAGCTCAAGCGAGTATCGGATGTTTCCACCATTCTGATGACCCCTCATTTCCATTTGGCACACAAAAATCTTACCCCCACGCTGAAAGCCTCCCACGTTTTTTTACTCCAAGTGGCTATCCCCCTGGTCTAGCAGCAAAGACAAGCATCATGTTAATGATGAGAACCGTACTCTGTTTTTTTTGTGTGTTGGGCACCACACCACGTCGCGGGGGTCGCCAGCTTGGGGGTCACGCTTGGAAAGGGTCGGCGTCGCCGTTTGCGGTGCAAAGCTTGGGAGAGGAGATGGCCACTGGGGCAAACACCTCCTTTGGTAAAGCAGACTGCAGAGTGCAGGGATCTCACTGCTCAGCAACCATTTCGCCGTGACCTCTGGTCTACATTGGAATGAGCTGAGTTTAGGAGATGCTGCACGAAGCTGACTTGGCTAAACCCTGGCATGATGCCGAGTTCTCCTGTCATCTTCTATCTTCTCGTGTTCCTCAAATATTTGCGGACGGCGTCTTCGCGCCTCACATCTGGCATTGCCGCCAGTGGCCCATGGAGACTGCTATGCTCCATGCCCCTCGTGTACCGTTCGCGCGCTGAGGGATGTCAAATGCCGGCTGTTGCTTGCAGGTAGGTATTGTTTCTGTTCAGTCAAAAATGTTGAACATTATTCTTCATCTGCCTTGGCGGGCGTTCGCTATCTTGCGTTCACCTACACCACGTCATTACAACTATTGACATGGATGTTTTGCTATCGGCAAAGATTAAATCATTTCTGACCCATTGCTGGGCACCCAGATAGAGAAATCGTCTTGAAGTCGATGATATCTGGGAATCAGTGGAGGTTACATCTTTTTTTTTTCTTTCTTTTTTTTCTTTTTCCAAAGCATGGATCCCTTGTCATGGATCCCTTGTTGCGTCGGCGACGAGAATGGAAATTGCTGCGTATGTCTTGCAAGTGGCACAACCCCCCACGATTATTGTGTCGTGAGGAGCTGGTTGCATTGTTGATGCGTGGTTCATCATTTGTAAGAGGCAAGGTTTGTCTATGCCCGCACTGACTGATGGTGGGGTGGCTCGGTCTGAAGTGCAGTCTTGTTTGCGATGCGAAAGCTATCTATGATCACACTGGACTGGGCGCCACATCTTGATGGTAATCCATCGATGGCTATAATGGAAAGATCAACCACAAGATATCGGAAGTCATCGACCACAGAAAGCGCGACAGTGGCACACATCCTTCTGTGCCATGCATGGCGTCGACGTCAAGCAAGGTGCAAGGTTTGCAGATGTGAGCGGGAGCGATAGGTTCCCAGTTATTTGGAGGCGGAAATGCGACGGATACAGAGGGTGTCACAATTCCCAACAATGCAAATGGGGTAAAAAATCATGTCGCTCATAGTCCCACCATTGAGATACCACTGTTCTTCCCTTCCAGGTGCGCCGCCGTCGACAATGAATGCATACAACATCCGGGGGGATGGTAAAGGTGCATCATGTGTATCTGCGTCGCGTGTGTCACTGTCGTGTGCCGTGCGCGGGAGAACGCTCCACATGCGTCGAGCTCAGACTATCATTTGTTAAAAGATGTTGGTCATGGCATCGAGGGGTAGGTAGGTACTGTCTGTGAGCTCATTCCCCAAAGCTGTCTGGGGAACCTCGGGATCTAATAACCCGCCATTGTGGTATAAGGCGTTCAGCTATGATGCGATGGGTTACAGTGCATTGTATCCTACGGGTATGGAGAAGTACGTACCGAGGTTCTGGCTCGCTCGTCCAGCCAGGGAAGAAACGGATGTGGGTGTAATGGCGGGGTCCAAGATCATCGAGAACCGAGGAAGACAAGCAGATATCCTACGACCATCGACGTAGTAGGTAGTACTTGACGACCTGAGCAGTCGAGCAAAGAAAAGCCAAGATTGCGTACATGCATCATCAGGATGGGAAATGTACGGGAGTCGTTCCGTCCTTTGTCCCTGCCCAGGCGGTTCGGCACCGGTATCCACACTTCTTGATTTCCCCGCACCGGGGAGAGGAGAAAGCGAACAGGGGTTCTGGTGAACCCGAGCCGTGGTGGGTGGGGCCAGAACCGCGGTTCAACCAAGTGTCATCGCCAAGACGAATCACGATTCACCCACAAACACCACCATTTCCAACATTCCCGTTCACATCACGTATCCAGTCTTTCCGAGGGTGAGGTTCTGGATCGCGTTGTCCGGTGTTTGTGTAACCACCGAGAGAGAGGCAGCTAATCAACAACCCAGGTTCAATTGGTTTTGGTTGAATTGATGCACGTCGCCAGTTGAGGAACATCTCCCCCCACCATCGACTCGGTCACAACCCGAGACGTGAAGAAGAAGGATTAGAGAGGATTCGTGAAGAAGAAACGGAAACCGAGCCTTATTCCCGAGAGAGGGGTGTGTACGAGCGAGTGAGTTGTCTTTGTCGCACACCGACAACCTAGAGGACGAGGGCAGCCATAACAATACTCGTCGGGAAGCACGGAAACAGTAGACAGCAATACCGACATCGGATAAAATTGCCTATTATATATATACATATATATATCAGAGGAAAGGCAACAAGAGGCATCATTTGACAGGACCGCGCGGCGACACAAGCTGCAGGGTAACTACGGCGAATCCGCTCTGTTGTGATTTGGTGATACGGCATCTACAGAGGCCCGAGAGAGAGAGAGAGAAAGAGAGATAGAGAGAGAGCGGAAAGAGGCATATATCAACTTCGGGAACGGATACTGGCTTGGGAAGTCTGGATTCATTTTTGATCAGGTCTCAAAGTCAGGAGGACACCTCGCAACCCGCAGGAGGTCAAGGGCAAGATTAGACCGACAGGTTCCACGGCAGGAAGCTAAAGGGGCCGTCCTGAAACCGGAACAGCAACACTTGGGCTTGTCGAGTCGGAACCTGCCGAATTTTTATCTCGTCGTCAGTCTCAAGGTGGGGCAGTAACCGAAATAGAGAGCGGAAGGGTCTTGGGAAGCACAGCAAAAACCGGAGGAATGGGTCTTCATCAAGCTCCGACTCGCGGGACTGACCCGGCCAGGTAATGTTTCCCTATGTCTACCGAGGCGAAGGAGTTTGGTAAAATGAAAATCCGAATCAACTGACCATGAGAGATATACAGTCCGGTAAACGTCGTCTTTGTTGGTGCCGGAGCAGTGGGCTGCTTTTACGCGTCCAGGTTACACCATGTGAGAAAATCTCACCTCCATCTCACCTCACCTCGTGCGCACAAGAACTGACCCCGTACCAGCCAAAGAACAACATTCACGTTTCGCTCATCGCCCGCTCAAACTACAAGGCACTCTCAGAATCGGGTGTCAACCTCCAAACCCACACCTTCGGTGACTATGTCTTCCACCCAGCAAACGTCTTCCCTTCGGTGGCCGCCGCAGCTCTGACCCCTAAAGAGTCGGGCGGCGCCCCCCGACAATGGGACTACATCATTGTGACCACCAAAGCACTCCCCGACCGATCTGACGACTCGGTTCTCATCGCCCCCCTGGTCGGTCCAAACTCTTGTATTGTTCTCATCCAAAATGGGGTGGGCGTCGAAGAGCCGTACCGGAAACGCTTTCCAACTACTCCAATTATCAGTGCCGTGACCGTCATCTCGGCGGAGCAAATCAGTCCGGGGACGGTCAGGCAGAACAGATGGACACGAATCCATCTCGGCCCCTATACTGACTCTGCTGACTCGGCATCGGACTCGGGAACAGGGGACGGCACAACCGGGGCGCTGTCACCCACCGGTTCCCCTTCGCCGTCTGCGGTCTCCTCCTCCTCCCAAGCTGGTACTGAGAACGAACTCCTCACCCAGCGCGGGACTCTGCTGGCCAACGCCTTGGGAGACTACTGGACTCGTCTTGGTGACATCAAGGACGTCGAGTTATCCGATGAGATTGGTCTCCAAACCATCCGCTGGCACAAGCTATGCATCAATGCGGCTTTCAACCCCTGCTCCGTTCTCTCTGGGGGCAGGGGGAACGCAGACATGGTCCGCGATCCTGAGCTGCGCAGCTTCCTGGCCGGAATCATGAAGGAGATCTGGGATGCTGTACCCCAGATTCTGGGAAAGGGTTTCCCAAGCGAACTTGCGGGCCCGGAAAGGATCTTGAAGAGCACCGAGCGGAATGTGGGAAGCAAGCCGAGCATGCTGCTTGATTGGGAGGCAGGACGACCGATGGAGTTGGAAGTCATCTTGGGAAACCCCGTCAGAATTGCGAGACGGAGGGGGGTCGAGCTGGTGAGGATGCAGGGGGTTTATGCTCTGCTGAGGAGTATGCAGGAGGTCAGGGAGAAGAGGAAGAAGGAGGGGAAGCTGTGAAGTGCCTGAGGGGTGTGACTCGATCTTGTACATACATGAACTGATTACAATGGTAGGTAGATATTTGAATTCCAAGATGCATTTTTTTTTGTGAGATTGCAATATTACGAGACTTTATGTATATTCTAAAGGAAAACTTGTGACAAAAAAATTGGTAAAATGGGAAGCGAGAAAGGGGAAGTGAGAGAAGGGGCTGTATTTTCGTCCTCGAGGTTTCATGATGCCCTGGAAAAAAAAAAAAGAAAAGAAAAGAAAAAAAAAAAAAAAAAAAAGGAGTGTGAGTGAGAAGAAAGTCCCCCCCCTCGGCGTTAAACAAAAAGAGATGATGCATGTATATGCAGACTCGTTCAAAATATTGGGTAAAGAGAGATAAAAAAAATATGTTATATGATATATTGGATATTCTTGTTTTTTTGTTGTTTTTTTAACACGTAGATAATTATATCCGGATTTTAATATAACAAGTTATAGCAATTATAGCAATTAAATCTTTTACCATTTATTATATAATATATATATATATATATTTGGAGACGAGAGGTTTATGTTTCCTTAATATCTTTTAAGAAAAAAAAGGTTTTTTTTTCTTTGAATTAAGATAATTCTAAATCATTTTTCCTTTTCCTTTTCTTTTTCTTTTTCTTTTTCTTTTTCTTTTTCTTTTTCTTTTTCTTTTTCTTTTTCTTTTTCTTTTTCTTTTTCTTTTTCTTTTTCTTTTTACAAAGTCAATATTAGGTAAATATATAGCATAAATAAAGGAAGTCAAAACCCCTTCCCCCCCTCCAAGAAGATAAAAAAAAGTTCACTCACACTACTAAGAATTTGAAGGGTTTATGTAGGGATTAGGGATATGTTTGTGTGTGCTTTAGAATGTGGGAGGGACAAGTGCTATGCTGTCAGGAGACTCTAATATGCTGTACAATATATATACGTATGATTCAGCTTGTTTGGAGAAAATAAGAAACTGAAATACTCTTTTAATCGTTGATTAACGGATTCTTTCAGTGATAAGAGGCGGAGAGACTGGGAAAATTGTGAATAATAATAAATGAGATTCCCCCCCTGAAAATTTTTTAAAGAGAGAGAGAGAGATTCCTATAGAGGCTGGTAGGGCTGGGTGGCTCACTTCTTCTGGTTTGGTTTGGTTTGGTTTGGTTCGGTTATGGAGGAGAGGTGCCCGGCGTTGATATAAGATAATAGTTTATTTTGTTGCCCGATTTTGAACTTTCCAAGCTCAACACGCACACAGTAAACATGAACCGTGACAGGGAGCAGCAATCTCTCTTCCTCTGAAATTCTGCTTCTTTTTCTTGGTGAAGCGAAAGGTGACGACCTATTACCTATCTAGCTAGGTAGACAGTAAGTTGAACCTGTCCGCCCCCCTTTTCAACCAGTAGCGGCAAGCATCGTGATGGAATGAACAAGTTGGGCAATGATGAAGGCAGCAGAATTACTGGAACCTCTCCAATGCTGTAGATACACCTCTATTAATGAACTCAATTTTTTATTTTTTATTTCAACGGCTAAGAAAAATAAAAACCATATACTCTCTAATTACTACCCTCCCAACAGCAGATTCATTACTGTGCCCGTGTTGGTTGGATGTGGCTGCAGTAGGATGCAGATGATTCCGGTCATGTGCTCTCTATCCAATGTTGGCGAGGTGATCCAGAATTATCCAACCTTCATTCGGGGGGGGGGGGGGTTGGTGGTGGTGGTAAATAGCTGTTTTACCAATCGAAATAATTGCCGACCTCGTTGGGCATCATTCTCAACCGACATTTCAGCACCACATTCAGAGCATTACTAGGCATGAATTTTGAACATGGCCTTGGAAGAACAGAAACTAAAGGGCAAAAGAGGAGAAAGGAGGATTATGGCGGTGTGTCTGGTAATGTAACCCCGAAAAGTGATAATCATTGATTTTTATCCGAGGTCGAGCGAGCAGTTACACCAACAACCACACACACTGTGGATGAAAACACCACTGCTGGACTGCCAAAACCACACTCAATCCCCCGTATTCCTGTTACTTTCCTAGTAAAACATCAGGAAAAGTCAATCCTTGTATCTCTTGTAGCATGGTATATCAAGATTTCGGAAAGGGGGATTTTTTCTTTTTGAGAAAGGGGGGGGGCGGGGGACGGTCATGGCTGGGTTGATTGTGGATTAAGAGGATCACAGGTGTCGTCGAGGTTTTACACATCCCTCCCTACCACGCACCGAAATGCTGAAAGCTTGTTTGGCTTTGGGGTCGATCTTTCCCAAGACCTGCCGAGTAAAGTGGGAGAGTGGGAAACTGTCTGGCAGTCTAGATTCATTTGTTCACAGCATGCAAGCGGAAAGTACCTCATAGGGCACCCACTAGCATGGCACGCATATTGAGCTTAGGTGCCCCACATAATAAGAATCACAAGAGATCAACAGGCAAATATTCAGGGAACAAACAAATGGATGGGAATTCATCGTTGATTATGAGCTGATGCCGGAGGGAGAACAGGGATTTCCCAAGATATCGATGATCCTGATGCCCATTTGTGTGAAATGGCATTCTTCGGTGGCAACTTTGAGCCACACCTTGACGTAACCGTTTCACAACGAGAATTGATTGGCGAGTGGCCAAAATGTTTCCCAAAACAGTGCCCCTCTTTTCGAGTCACTCAAACCTTACAAACCCCGCACTAGAGGATACATTGTTTGCAGGTGAAACAAAGAAAAATAACGGAGCATTTGCTCAGCTGGCAGTCTTATTGGACCAAAACTGTCAGAGCTGCACGCTACAACCCTGTACGTCATGGGTGCTTGCTTCAAAGTGACGTCAAGCCATGCATGTATAAACAATTGTATCGTTTCTCCCAAAAAGTTGCTTTCATATTATACACTTCGTAAAATGGGCCCAACCGGGTGGCCATTTTCGTTCTTTCCAACGGTTGCCCTGGATGTTCCGGATAGGTTAACTTAAGCAGCCCTGTCGTCCACTGTGGATGGAAAAACCATGGCGATGATCGCTGATCTCGGCCAAGGGGGCCCGATGCAACGGCACATGCGGTCGATGAAGGCCTGGAAGCGGCATTTTGTCTTGTTGGGAAGTGGTGGAGGACCGCGGTAACACTAACCAGTCGCGCCAGCAAAGGATATCTGGCAGGAACCCATTCTCGTATGCAGGGACCCCTTGGACATTCTTTTTTGCCAGGAAACCTTTTAACCTACACCAATGAAGGCGTTAAACAAGGCAATTTAGGCGCGCATGCGTGAAGAAACGCCTTCCCGTCAAGCCCACCTGGTTGCCTGCCTGGGAACAAAACGTTCCTTCCTGTCCGGTACGCTGGGTCGCTTTATTTCCGAGCAAAGAAATGGCACCCCGAGTATAGGGGCGCGCTGGCCACTGGTGGACGGCATCTCGGCAGTATTTCGCGCTAGGTCCGCCTCCTTCTGCATCAATGAACCTGCGCACCCCGACCGACCGACCGATCTTGCCTTGCTGTCTGTAATTTTTCTTTCTTTTGGTTTCCATGTTGGTTGGCCATGGTAGGTTTGCGGTTCGTTACAGCGACAGGATTTCCCGGAGTAATGGGGGATTCCACCACAGTCTCTGCTTTTCACCTCTCACCCCCCCCAAGGCGGTTTTCCATCACCCTAGGACTTTCTTGCGTACCACATAATCTCAATCAGATATCAACAACAACAACCCTGACAACTCCCCTACTTCTATCCCTACAAAAGGCCTATTACTACTGCGTACTACGCTTCTGTGGCAGCCTCCAAACTTCGAGCTGCCCCACCAAACGATCTGCAGAGACCAGGGCAAGGATCATCTGATTTTGGCGTGCGACTCAGTGCCCACTGCCTCGCCGCCTTCCAGTCCCCTTCTCCTCCTCCACTGTTTAATATTTTTCTAAAGCTTTTGGTTTCTGTGGAACATGCTGGAAAGCATACGCGTTTCGGCGATCTAAAAGGCGAAAGACGACGCCCCCTTTTGCCCTCAAACGTCCCACCTACCATTCATATCGCCACCGTCGCAGCCACTGTCGCTACCTCATTTGTCAAACCGCCAAAGATCTGCCCCACACGCCCTCTCTGCGCCGAGACCGCCGCCGTGGAATCCATCACCAACCCTCGTGGTGTTCCCCACAAGAGAGGGAATGCCACGCTATCTATAGCTAGGGGTGCGAATTTGAGGATCGGGCCTCTCAGCGAGACTTCTAGGTCTCCAATCAGCAACGCCGGAAGCATGGAATCTAGCAATAACGATCCCGCGCCGGCTGCTAACGCCCACAAGCCACAAGCCGCCCATCAAAAACTCACGCCAAGCAGCGACAAGGAAGATGGCGCCTCGATATGGTCTACACCCCCAACGACCCACGTCGACACAGGTTCCTCATCCCAACCTGAACATTTGTGGTCAAACACAAACATGTCGTCCTGGAGCAACTCTAGCGACCATCAGCTCGGAAATGGCGCCAAGGACACGGCCGACCGCGTCTTCCCCATCAAATCGGTCATAACCGTCGACCCTACCGTACCGGGAAGGAGATCTAGCGAACACGAGGAGTCCCGTCGAAGGATGTCGGTGTCGGACCCTGGCCATTTGGTCATGCCGAACGGCGCAAAAGGTCAGAAGCCAGCGGCAGCTTCGGGGATGGAAGATGGTTACGGCCGACCCTCTAGCCGTCTTGGGGCCGGATCGCTCCCGCAGACTCCTGCTCCTGGCATGACGTCTCCCACATCGATGCCGCGACGTCGGCGCATGCACACGATGGCGGGGTCTATGTCGAGCATTCAGGCTGACGCGGAGCGCCATGGATCTATGAACTCGATTCCCCTCAGCCTGGTCGACACATCCGACGACGAGCACGATTTCGCTGCCGACATACCCGAGGCCGCCTCAACGAGCTCGTCGACTCCAAGGTCGCCCGTGGAACCACTTACGGAGGCGCTCTACACGAATCGGTTCAAGCACGTTGTAACCGACGGGGGACATGCGGTGATCACGGGGCGCGACGGGACCCTCCAGCGCTGTGAAGATGAGCCCATCCATGCGCCCGGTGCGGTTCAGGGCTTCGGGATGATGGTGGCGCTTCGCGAAGAAACAGAAGGCTGCTTCCTGGTTCGATACGTGAGCGAGAATTCGAGAAAGATCATTGGATACTCCCCGCAGGAGCTTTTCAAAATGGACGACTTCTTGTCAATTCTGACCGAGGAGCAGCAAGATAACCTGCTGGATCACATCGACTTCATTAGGGATGAGGACGCCGACCCAGTCACCAACGGCCCCGAAGTCTTCAGCCTGTCTCTCCGCCACCCCTTGCAAAAACGGGCTGTCAAATTGTGGTGCGCCCTGCATATAAACGCCACACAGCCTGATCTCATCGTATGCGAGTTCGAACTGGACAACGACACCGAGAATCCTCTGCGTCCCCCAGATGAGGACACACCTAACCTGCCCGAGGATACGCTAAACTCTAATCCCACAATGGAGGAGCTGACGGAAAGCACCGAGATCCTGAGCAAACCCTTGAGAGTTTTGCGCAGCGCGAGAAAAAGACGAGGCGAAGCCGGGACGATGCAAGTTTTTGACATCATGAGCCAGGTCCAGGAGCAGCTGGCAAATGCCCCAAACCTGGAGAAGTTCCTCAAGATCCTGATCGGCATCGTCAAGGAGCTCACTGGATTCCACCGCGTCATGATATATCAGTTTGACAGCAGTTTTAACGGCAAGGTTGTCAGCGAGCTTGTCGACCCGGCGCAGACGAGGGATCTGTACAAAGGATTGCACTTTCCTGCCTCGGACATCCCTAAGCAGGCTCGCGAGCTGTATAAGCTCAACAAGGTGCGTCTCCTGTACGACAGGGATTTGGAGAGTGCCAGAATTGTTTGTCGGACGGTGGAGGATCTGGATAACCCTTTGGACATGACGCATTCCTACCTCCGCGCCATGTCGCCGATTCACCTGCAATATCTCGCCAACATGGCGGTCCGGTCCTCCATGTCGATATCAATCAATGCGTTTGGTGACCTGTGGGGTCTGATAGCTTGCCACTCGTACGGCTCGAGAGGGATGCGCGTGTCCTTTCCGATCCGAAAGATGTGTCGTCTCGTCGGTGATACTGCGTCGAGAAACATAGAGCGGCTCTCTTATGCGTCACGCCTCCAAGCGCGAAAGCTCATAAATACGGTTCCCACGGAGCATAACCCCTCGGGCTACATCATCGCCTCTTCCGACGATCTGTTGAAACTTTTCGACGCTGACTTTGGCATGCTCTCGATACGGGAAGAAACAAAGATTTTGGGTAAGATCGAACATTCACAGGAAGCGCTAGCAATGCTCGAGTACCTACGGCTTCGCAAGTTCACATCGGTGGTTACCACGCAGGATATCAAGATTGATTTCCCAGAGCTGCACTATCCTCCCGGGTTCTCAGTCATCGCCGGCCTGCTTTACGTCCCTCTTAGCGTTGGCGGGAACGATTTTATTGTCTTTTTCCGCAAGGGCCAAGCGCGGGATGTCAAATGGGCGGGTAATCCGTATGAGAAGGTCATCCAGCAGGGGACGGCTGCTTACCTTCAACCGAGGAAGAGCTTCCGGGCCTGGCACGAAACCGTCATTGGCAAGAGTCGGGAATGGTCGGAAGAGCAGGTTGAGACGGCTGCTGTTTTGTGCCTAGTCTATGGCAAGTTCATTGAGGTGTGGCGGCAAAAGGAAGCCGCCCTCCAGAGTAGTCGACTGACACGGCTGCTGCTGGCAAACTCGGCGCACGAAGTTCGGACGCCTCTCAACGCCATCATCAACTACCTCGAGATTGCCCTCGAGGGCTCGCTTGACCAGGAAACCAGAGACAACCTGGCCCGATCCCATTCGGCCTCGAAATCACTTATTTATGTGATCAATGATTTGCTCGATCTCACCAAGACGGAGGAGGGCCAGGAGCTCGTCAAGGATGAGGTGTTCGACCTGCCCGCAGCCATCCGGGAAGGCACCGAGCCGTTCAAGAATGACGCGAAACGGAAGGGCATCTCGTATGAGGTTATCGAGCACCCAGGCCTTCCCCGTTTCGTGTGCGGCGACCAAAGGCGCATTCGGCAGGCGGTTGCGAACGTGACGGCCAATGCAGTCCAACATACACAAGAAGGCTGCGTTCGGATTGAACTGTACGTCGCCGAGGTTCAGGAGAACCGCGTCCGAGTTGAGATTGCGGTTCAGGACACCGGCGAAGGCATGAGCGAAACACAGCTCGATGCTTTGTTCCGAGAGCTTGAACAGGTAGGCACCGCTGATGGGGATGATCCATTTGACCCTGTCGGCGACCAAGGCGGAAAGGCCGGCAAGGAACAGACGCTCGGGCTGGGGTTGGCCGTCGTAGCCAGGATTCTGCGCAACATGGATGGCCAACTGCGTATGAAGTCGGAACTTGGAAAGGGCTCTCGATTTGTCCTGCAGTTGCCCTTTGATCTGCCTGCGGATGGCGCGAGTAAGGTTCCCGCAGACGGAGCAGATTCCAGTTCGCCCAACCCCCCCTCAGGGAGCAGCTCAAGGCACCAGTCGGTCACTCTATCAACGCCGAGAGCCCTTGACGGAGAACTTATTGTAGTGAACCGTAGTACTGCCAGCTCCATGAACACGCAAACGGCACTGTCGACCAGGAATAGTGTTGATGAGACGCAGTCCATCTCTAGTCATCGTAGCATGGCAAGTAGGGGTAGCGGGAAGAGCGGCATGAGCGATGCGGAGCGCCTGATTGACGCTATTCAGACTCCGCTCACATTGGGCGAGCCAGAGTCGGAACGAGCGGCAAGGCAGAGACGGAACTCTCACGGCGCTTATTACGGCAGCAACTCAAGCGCGCAAACTGCGAGATCCCTGAGCCCAGCGGATCTGAAAACCAGACCCGGCGGGCCCATTAGGGCTGGGTCCTCGCCGGACCAGAAATCAACATTTTCTTCAAGCTTCAAAGCGCCCGCGACTTCGGCTGAACCTATCGGGGTGCAGTACATTACCGACACCAAGGTGCCAATAAAGCCGGTCAAGATCCCGGATGAGTATCAAGATTTGCCCCAAAGGCCCCAGCAGA
The DNA here is from genome assembly GCA_033576145.1 of Cladorrhinum samala. Classification (NCBI taxonomy): domain Eukaryota; kingdom Fungi; phylum Ascomycota; class Sordariomycetes; order Sordariales; family Podosporaceae; genus Cladorrhinum; species Cladorrhinum samala. The sequence continues at coordinate 25,471 of MU865118.1, read as the reverse complement.
GCCACGAATCACGAGTCCTGTTTGAGATACCAGCGGTAGACGAGAAGGAGGCAACCAAACCAGTACCGCCAGCCCCTGCAACACTGAAATCCGCCAAACTCGAAGTCCTAATCGCCGAAGATGATCCCATCAATGTCAAGGTCCTGCGCAAGAGGTTAGAGAAGGCAGGGCATAAGGTATCGCATGCGCTGAACGGCGAGGATTGCGCAACCATGTATGAGGAGAAGCCCATGTCGTATGATGTGGTGCTCATGGATATGCAGGTTAGTAGTAGTTTACCCCTTTTTTTTTTTTTTTTTCTCTCTCTCGGTATTTCCCCCCTCGCTCTTGATACTGATTATTTTTGAATAAAGATGCCGATTGTCGACGGCCTTAGTAGCACCAAGATGATCAGAGCTTTCGAGAAAAAGTCTTTGGAACCTCCAGACACCACCCGATCTCATATCAGAATTCCCATCATTGCCGTCTCTGCCTCGCTGGTCGAGAGCCAAAAGGAGACATATGTAAATGCAGGGTTTGACGGGTGGATCTTGAAGCCCATTGATTTTAAGCGGTTGGAGAAGTTACTTTTTGGTATTGTGGATGGAGCAACTAGAGAGGAGCTGTTGTACGTTCCTGGCTTCTGGGAAAGAGGCGGCTTTTTTGAAAAGGCTGCGGCAGAAGGAAAGCAGCAGGGTGGTGCTGGTAACACTGGGGATGCGAAATCGACAAGCTCCCCACAGCCACAGCCACAGCCACAGCCGGAGCAGGCTATCGTGGCGGATGCAAAAGAGGGACGGATAGAATCCGATGGCTAAATTGTTCGGATGTGGGTGTAAGATGAGCACTCAGGGATAGGAGCAACCCGGGCGTTTGGGTCATTTCGGGCAAAGGGAAAGAGCGATCGAAGCGATATAGATTCCCTCTTTATTTCTTTTGTTATTTAAGCCTTCCAAACTGACTGCAAAGGCGCTGGTGAAGGGTAAATCATTGTATAGGAATTTTTTTTTGGGTTGTTGCTCTGGGGGTTTGAGGGTTTGTGGTTTTCCATCGATGGAGTGGCTTTGGGGGGGAGGGGGGGGTTGTTGGGGGCTCATTCGACAATAGGATGAATATATCGTCAGGAGTAAGGGCTGGGAGTAATTTGTTAAGGTGAACGGAGCAGTGAACGAGTTATGGGGAACGGTAATGATCGTGGGTTGGATCGGATGGATGAATATGAATTATTGAGCAGGAATCAAACAATTATAACTTTATGTACCCTGCACAATGCTCATGTTATTCTGCATTAACTGGATGTGGCTGGACTAGAGGTGCGAGGTTGTGGTATTCCTTTTTTTTTTTTTTTTTTTTTTTTTTTTTTACACCACAATTTTAAAGTGATCCTTTTCAAGCTTGTCGATCAAATAAATTAAATGCTGAAATACGTCATCGTATTATTGTTGCGAGGGGGAGAGAGAGAGAGTAGTGTGGGCTTGTGGGCTTGACATGGGGGAGAGGTTTGTGTTTCGGTTCGTTATTCCCTGCGCGAGATGATAATGTTACATTTTTCAAACTTTACTTTGAATGATTGATACGAGAATTTTTTTTTTTTTTTTTTGTCTGGTAGGTTGAGTGGTTGTTCCGCTTGTATTAGTCTTGTCGTTGTCAACAAGGCCACCAAAAAAAAAAAAAAAAAAAAAAAAGGAGAAAGAAGGGAAAAAAAGTTGTGAAGAAATAAATAATGTTTAAAAAAAGTGTTAACAGGGGGGATTTGTTGGGTACGTATTGTACAGTACACCTCTTCCATTATTTGTTTTCTTATTTAATGCGATTTCACCAGAAACCAGGGTAAATTGTGCTGCAACGCACCATGAAAAACAAATGGTGGAAGAGGCGTGTAGTGTGTGGCGTGTGTGTGTGTGTGTGTGATGTGGTTTTTTTTTTTTTTTTTTTTTTTAACCAAGTTTCCAAAAGATTTGTTCAAGGTAAAGAAAACACCAATCAATTTTTCCAACTTTATATAATTAAGGTATCAAGTAGTGTTGTAGAGTATAATAGAGTAGATATGGAGAGGCAAGAGAAAACCCTCCCCCCCCCTCCCTTCTCCCCTTTGCATAAGTTACTGAGTGTTGTATGTACATACATACGTGGAATAATTTGTATTTTTTTTTTTGATTACCATTCTTTTTTTGGATGTTAGAGGCGGGAAGGGGGGTGGGGGATGTATGTTATGTTGCTCAGAAGATGATATAAATTACCCTATTCTAGATATCAAATGTTGTATGACTGTACGTATGTATGTATGTACATACCTAGATAGTTTAAAATATACAAAAACTTTTTTGTCTATTTAATGCAAACCAATGTCTCCCCCCCCCCCCAAAAAAAAAAAATTACGGTTTTGCGAGGTTTGATCAAAAATGCTTTTTTTAATAAAATAATAAAAGAAGAGAAAGTTCCGGATCGGAAAAATGATTGTACTGCACAGTACATACAAGATCCGGATCCCCTTCATCCATCATCATTCAACTGTTGAAATGGGGGGGGGCGGTTGTTTTTGCGCTGTGAAAGCGTTGAGAAGGTGGGGAGAGGGAGGGGAGGGGGGAGTGGGGCGGAGCGTTTGAACCCTTTTTTTCTTTTTTTAGGGGGAAACTCCGCAGATGCGCGTACCTACCTACTGACACGACACGTCACGTATCGAGGAAAGGAAGGGAAAAGAAAGGACGAGGACGAGGACAAAGAGAGATAAGAGCTGTTTTTGATGATTATTATTATTATTATTATTATTTTTGATATTTTTGATGGATGATCATGAGACCTTTGAAAGTTATGATAAAAGGCTCCAACTTGGAAGGGGGGAAAATAAAAAATTGAAAAATTGAAAATTGAATAATCATTGATGATGGGTTCAAAAGTTTGTCCGTGATGCAATACCTAAACTACCTAATAAGAGCGTTTGTAATTTTGCGGGGAAAAGTGGAGTTTGAGCACCACTTGAGCAACTGTGGCACCTCTGAAGCCTTGAAAGCTTGGCCTATTTTTCTTTTTGTTGGAGGCCTGATTATGGATATTCCAATTACTGTGTACCTAGATTTTCTTATCGTCCTCGTTTGAATGGGTATTTGGTAATCCGTGTCTCGGATTCCAAACAAACGGTTTCCACGCGTTGTCTGTGTGACAATAAGCAATAATCAAAATCAACAACAATTTCTTTTTATTATGATGGATGGAATGATGGACACCGGGGGGAAGGGGGGGGGGCCTGTGCGGTTACGATGAAGCAAAATAAAAAAAGGGCACTGAAAATTGGAAGCCACTCGTCAGCCGCCGGCCCCCCCTCCCCCCCATCATCATCGTGAAGCAAGGCGCGACCCATCCCACCCGCAGACAGAACCCCTGGTCAACTCTATTAAGTACCCCTTGCTGGAGTGCCCAGACGCGAGCTGCCCCCTGATGATCCGCTTTTTCTTTCCCTCTCGCTTTCATCCTCCGACAACCTGCTATTCCTTTAATATTCTTCTGTTCTGGAGTGTTCAGCTGCTTTGCTGCTGTTGGAGTTTCACAAAACTCGCAAACTTTTTTTTTTGGCCGTCATTTTCTATTCATCCTTTTTAAACATAATTCCTAAATCATTTGTTCTTATTTTTTTTTGTAGTCGCCAAGGCCTCATCAACACCGCAATCATGCCCGGCATTCGTAAGTCGCCAGCCTCCCCGTTCTGCTGTGGTGGTCTCGTTTGTTGGGTAGTGTGATGGGGCGTGTCGTCGCGACGATGACTAGAGCTGTCGTTGGCGGATGCGAGCGGTTGTGAATCGATGCGACGACCGGGCTCAGCAGACCCAAATTCCTCGTGTATCGCAAGCTGACGTACCTGCCTCTCCAGCTCTTGGAGCTCTCGACAACATTGTCGGCAAGCTGAAGGTTGCCTTCAAGAGCCGCAAGGAGAAGAAGGCCGAAAAGTCTTCAAAGAAAACCGAGCCCGCTGCCACGAAGCCTGAGGAGCACGCTCCCGTCACCGCCCCGGTTACCGCTGCTGCTGGCGCCGCTGGCACCGCTGCTGCCACCGAGCCCACCAAGACGGAGACGGCTACCGCTGGTAAGCTGCCAACATGAAACCCCCCCCAAAAAAAGGTTACACAACGGCTGACAGTGTGTGATTCTAGCCGAGCCCGCTACCGCTCCCGCTACCGCCCCCGTCCCCGTCCCCGCCCCCGAAGCTAAGAAGGAGGAGGCCACTGCCGCTGCACCTGCTGAGGCTCCGGTACCGGCCACTGAGGCCTCCAGTGCTGCCGCTGCGGCGCCTGCCGTTGAGCCTGCATCTGCTCCCGCTCCCGCTCCCGCCCCAGCTGCCGCCCCTATCGAGACTCCGGCCGTTGCTGCTACCACCGAGGCGGCCAAGACCGAGGGTGCTCCCGAGGTTGTTGCTGCCCCTTCTGCCCCCGTCGTTGCTGCAGAGCCTACTCCAGCCCCGCCCGCTGAGGAGAAGAAAGAGGAGGTCGCTGCCGCTACCGTCCCTCCTGCTACTGGCACCACCGGCACCACCTCTGCTTAAATGCTCCTCCCAAACGACTATGGGTGCACGATGAGTCTTATAATGAGGTGTAACGTTGTTGGATGATATGGGAACTTGTTGAAACTTGGACTGGATTACTGTTTTTTTTTTTTTTTTTTTTTTTTTTTTCCTCTTTTTCTTTCGTTTTGCTTGGCTGCTTATACTTATTTTTTTTATTGCGCGCTTTGGGAAGTAAGAGGAAGAGACGAGGATGCCAGGATGATACCGAACGATACCAAATACTGCTTATCTGTCTTTTCGAGATATTGTTTGCTGGAGGAATGGGAAATAGGGGAATGGCTTTGGCAGATCATAGCCGTTCGAGCCCCCAGAGTTAATAATTGCTTCGTTCCTGCTATTATTGGTCCTGTGCAGTTGTTGTACTTGCAAGGTTCTCTAAGACTCCTGACTAAATAGCAAAGAGATGGCAATTTTGGGAGGCTGCCCAAAGTGCTCACACGCCGGTTCAGTACGAGTTGACGGGGCGAGGAAAGTAAGTTGGACCGACGACGGATAAACTGACTGATGAGCTAGATAAAAATAACGGGACCGTTTTCCTCTCTCCAAAACGGGTATCCTATAACGGTAAACTAATGAAAGAAAAAGAAAAGGAACCGGCAGAAACACTGGGAATGAGGAAGAAACGGGGACCGATCGATATCCAGAGACGTAAACCAAAAAACCGCCATCTCACTCCTCATCATCCTCGTCATTCTCATCTTGGCCCTCGTCCTCATCTTCATCCGAGTCATCATCATCATCACCAGGATCCGGCATTACGATCTTGTTAAGATGCGTGATCTATGCACGTCGACTGTCAGCACAGAGGTGTATAAAGTACCACGAAAAAAAAACAAAAAAAAAAAAAAAAACAAAGGGGGGCTGATTACTCACAAACGCAACCATGGCTTCCACGGCCCCAACAACCTCACCTATCCCGTCTTTCCTAGTAAAAACGTTGGCCTCGAGCTTCTTCCCCACGGTAAAATTCCTCAGCTTCAGCAGGTCCATGTGCTTGTGCTCGGGGTGAAAGCCCTTGGGCCTGGTTTTCAGCGCGTTCTCCTTGTTCTTGTCGGCGAAAGCTCTGACCACTGCCTCCTCGTCCTGTTTCTTTTTCGCTGGCAACGCGAGAAAGGTGTCCCTAAAGGTGGGATCCATCAACACTCTCTTCCACCGCTCGGGGCGCTCGTCAATGCTTGCGCGCAACTTGGCCAGGGCGGGGCCGTCGGGGTGCCATAGTCCGCCGCCTACGTAGCAGTGACCCGGTTCGAGGTGGACGTAGTAGCAGGCGTAGGGACCCTTACGGCCCGTGCGGGAGAAGGCGGCTGAAAAGTGCGGCTACGGGGGGGGGGGGAGGCGGAAGTGTTAGAAAGAAAGCCGGGATTGTCGATACAAACAGAAGGAGAAGGGGCCAAAAAAAAAAAAAAAAATACCGTACCTTGTAAGGAGTAGGGTCTTTGGAAAAACGAATATCGCGATAGATACGGAAGTTGACGTCCTTGAAAGGGAGTTCAGGGACGGTGGGGTCCGCTTCGATTATTTTCTCCGTGAGGGCCGCGACGTAGGTTTCCCAATCCGAAAGGGCGCGCCGGTACTCTTTGTCGTTTGCTGGGGAATTAATTGTTAGAACAGAGGGCAGCTTCGAGGTGGGAGAAAAAAAAAAAAAAGTGCTTGATTATACATTTTAGCCAGTTTCGTCTGTTATTGGCTTTGAGGTCTTTGAGAAAGGCGAGCGTGTTGGGATGTATTCGGTCATCGGCGTACTCTATCCCGCCCGTGTCGCGGAGTTTGGGGATGGGGATGAAGGTAACTTTTGGGGGCGCGTCGTCGTCGTCATCGTCTTCTTCTTCACTTTCTTCGACATGCCCCTCGGGCGCTCCTTCGTGGGCCTCTTTGAAGTCGTCGTCTTCGTCGTCGTCGTCATCATCATCATCATCATCATCTGATGCCGACTCGAATTCTGCAATTTTGATCTTTTTGGAGGGTCTCCTCCCTCTTTTACTTTTTTTGGGGCTAGCTTTGGACCTAGCAGAGTTGGGCTTGGATTTGGTTTTGGTTTGGGATTCTGACTCGGATTCCGATTCCGGTTTTGCTTCTTCAAAGTATTTGCTGGTCTTGCCTGTCGAGGCGACGCGTACTGAGCGACGACGCGACGATGATGATGCAGGGGCTTCGGGAGTCGCGGGTTGTGGTTCTGCGGCGACTGTCGCCGATTTGCGCTTGCGGCCTACCATGGTGGTGGGATTTTTGATGAATGTGGTAGAGATATGCTGAAGTAAATGAGAGTATAGGCCTAATAAAAAAAAGTAGATAGTAATTTGGTTTTTTCCTTTATTACAACAAACCGATGACGTCGATAGATAAAAGTGACTCGCGATCGAGTGTTGAACTTTGACAATCGCAGTGCACTTGGGCGTGTCTTACTCTCCAACAAGACGCGAAAGCACGTGTTGACTAATTAAAATTATTTAACGACTGCAAAGCAACGGTTCATTACGTCATCTTGGGGAGGCCCTTGAGCGCCAGATTTTTTTTTCTCAGACCTCCTCCATATGTTACTATGTACATACAGTACCTATAATGGAAAATGATTACCTGTATTTGGCAAAAACTTTATAGTATTCCTAGGATTTATTAATAACAAGTCTTAGATAGTGGTGCGATTTCCAGCAGTGATGTATTGACAAGTTCTCCGGCTGTACTTGCTGAGGCAATCCTAACCAGAAGAAAAAAAAAACATTTCGTATCAGTTATTCTCCTCTTCTTTCTGACTATGTAATTACTTGATTATTTTCAGGTACGGAGCACAGGTTTCTCCAACGACCACAAAAAAACTGGAGAAGTGGAGATCTCTCTCCCCCGCCATCCCAAGACACATGGCATTCCCCCCTCCTCCCACACCCCCCCCCCCTCCCCCCGCACTTGCAGCCCGTATAGGCACATTTCATGCAAGTTCGGATCAAGCCTTTTTCTTGGTTGTGTATGGAGTATGCATGGTTTTGTTACCCCAACCAAAAAAAAAGAGAAGGATAACCGAACCCCTCACCACATAGATCAGGTATACTCCAACATACTCAACATCAACATCAACAAAAATAAAAATAAAAATAAACAACCAACCATCACGGCCCACCACCACCACCACCACCACCAGTCAAAATAAAATAATAATAATAAAAAAAAAAACATGTCAGACCAAACTCAAATCCCCGACCCTTCCACCCTCCTCCGTCAGCTCCAAACGGACGGGTACGTAATCATCCGCTCCCTCCTCCCGCCCGAGCTCGTCGCCTCCCTCCTGGCCGCGACCCGCGAGGTCACCTCGCTCGCCCGCGCGGGCAAGTGGCCCCACGTGCGGACGGTGGGGAAGCAGTTCCCGCCCTGGGACGCCTCCCTGGCCGTGCGGGACGGGATATGGGGCGTCCAGCACCTCATGCACCCTTCGCTCGGGCCGCGCTCGGCGCTGTTCGCGCAGCTGTACTTCAACCCGGCCCTGCTGTCGGTCTGCAGCGCGCTGCTGCAGTGCGGGCCCGAAGAGCTCGTGATGGAGCTCCTGAACCTCCTCGTTGACCCCCCAAAATCTTTTGCCCTGTCCTGGCACCGCGACGACATTCCCTGGGAGTCGACGGCCGAGCAGGAGATGGAGGTGCTCAGCAGGAAAGGGTACGACAGGCACACGCAGTACAACCTCTCGCTCGCGGACGGGGACGAGAGCCTCGTCGTAGTCCCCGGCTCCCACCTGCGCGCGAGGACCGAGGAGGAGAGGAGGGGGGACATGGGGGGAAAGGAGGTGAGGGCCAGGCTCGACAGCGGGGACGTCGTGTTTTACGACAACAACATCCTGCACAGGGGGGTTTACGAGGCCGGCAGGGAGAGGATGACGCTGCACGGGAGCGTGGGCCACGTCGACGGGGCCAAGAGCAGGGCGAGGAACGTTTTGCAGCACGGAATCGGCGAGTGGGTCGAGGGGTGCGACTTTAGCTGCCTGGGGGATGGGGAGCAGAGGGAGACGGCAGAGGGGATGAGGAAGAGGCTTTTGGAAATGGGAAAGGAGGCGGGGGATGTTGGATATTCGTTGCAAGGGTGAAAAAGAAAAAAGAAAAAGATAATCGAGCGTAAACGAGTAATTTTCAGATCATGATGATGATGAATAAATAAAAGAAACTATTCCCCTTTCCTATGATTTATATTGTAATAATATCCATCCATCCATCCATCCATCCATCCATCTCGCCCCTCAGCCGCTCTTGTAGACGGCCACGTTGGAAGCAAAAGTGTTGACGTTATCCGCGAACCAAGCCACCCTCGCTCCGTCCCTGTTGATCATCTCCCTCGTCCCGATGGTGTTCAGGTTGTAAATGTTGACGTTGCTGACGGCCCCCTCGATCGACGTGATCCTCTGCTGGCAGACCTGGCCGGCCGCAAAGGTCGAGCAGCTGGTGCTGTAGTTGTCAAAGAAGGAATACAGGCCGGCGCCGTAGACCAGGATGTTCTTGGAGTTGATAACCCGCAGACCCCACGCGGTCGCGCAGTTGGGACCGCTCGCGCCGGCGCAGGACGCCCGGAAATCCGGATCGTTGAGCGCCGGGTTGGGGTTGAAGGGGACCAGGGCGTTGGGGAAAGGGGAGAAGTAGGGGGTCTCGGTTTGGATCTGGCCCATAAAAACGTTTTGCGTGTTGGCGAGCTGGTACTGGTAGAGCACGTGGTGCTCGGAACCGGTCCCCCAGAGCCAGAAAGTCCCGGTGGCGGATTCGATATCTAATTTTTTTTTTTTTGAGATTTTGAATTAGCGCCAAAATGTTCTCGTCATTATTCGTAAGTCAACACACCCCCCAACCTCCCCCCCCTCTTCCCTTCATCGTAACCGGGACTACTACTTACACAAGCCTCTTCCGCTGTAGATGGTGATTTGGGTGTTTTGCTGCTCGTCAATGTCGTGATCGGCCGTCCAGAGCCACACGTTCTCCATGTACAAGCCGCTGGCGCCCTTGGTGACGTGCATGGCCATGTAGGCGACCACGCAGTTGGGGTTGACGGTCGGGTTCCCGGGGGTCTTTGGGCACTGCGCGACCTGCTGCTGCGTTCCGGTGAAGCCTCCGATGCGCACGTGAACGTCCCACATTCCCGACGGGTTGCCGCCGGCCGTGGCCAGGTTCCACTCGATGCAGATGGCACCGGCCTGCGCGTTCTGGGTCGAGACGATAAAGTCGCTCAGCTCCACGTAGCCCTGCTGTCCGGAGTAGCTCCCGACCTGGACGACGGGCCTGGGGTTGTTGATGTCGTTGAAGAAGGCGCCCGCCGAGAGGATGACGGGGAACGCCTCTCCCGCTATTTTGGCGCCGGGGGGGATGCGGATCGTGCGAGTGACGCGGTACAGCCCGTGGTCGATAAAGAGGATCTTGTTTTGGGCCACGGCCGTGTCGATCGCCGACTGAAGGGATGCCGTGTCGTCCGCCGCGGCGTCACCTCTGGCTCCGAACGCGCGGACCGAAAGGAAGGAAGACGCGGGGTGATTCTCGTATTGCGGTTTGGAGCGAGTGTAGTACCTCCCGTTTGCGCCCAGGAGAGCTGCTGGGCGGGGGTTGGGAGCGATGGGACCGCTGAAATCGTTGGGGCCTGAGGGGGTGTATCCATGTCCGTTGCCCCAGGCCGCGATGGTAGATGAGCCGATCCCTCCTGCGAGGACGTTGCCGCCGGGACCTTGGACTACGACCGGGACGTTGTTGACCTGGATGTTCTCGAGAACCAAACTTCCTGCCGTCGGGGGGTTGGAATTTGTAGTCCAGGCTGTCTTGATAGCAATGGGGACGTTGGTGAAGCTGCTGTCGAAGACGGTGATGGAGCCGGTTTCGACCTTGCTTGGACCTCCTGCGGAAATGTCGATGCCGACTTGGCAGTTGTTGATAGAGAGACCGTGGTACGTCCATCCCCAATTCCAGAGTTGGATAATGGCTTTGGAATGTTTGTCAGCATACCTTAATCGCGAGCGTTGGTTGTACTCTTAGGGAGGGCATGTAAAAAAAGACAAAATTAAAAACATACCAGTCTTGCAATTATTGAATTTGAAATTCCTCATGGTGTATTGCTGATTGCCCATGCTGGCACCTGTTGCACCGCCGTTGAAGGTGAGATCCGTCATGAAACCGCCGCTGCCCTCCTCGATAAACAGACCGACGTGGACAACATCTCCTGTGGCGGGCATGTTGAAGACAATGTTCTGCAAGCTGGTAGCTTGAGAAGTTGGCCAGTGCATGCCGGTTGCTGCCGTAGCGGGAGGAATGGCGGTAGTGTCGAGAACGAAATTGCGGACCTGACGGAAAAAGACATTGACGGCCTTCCAGTTCAGCACCGGGCTGTAGTAGGGGTTGCCGTCAATGAGACCGAAGCCGGCAAAATTGGCTGTGGCCTTGAGCGTTGGCGGTGAAGCAGCATCGCCAATGAGATGAGTAAAGTAGGCGGGGAGGATGGATGAGGAGATGAGATATGTGCCAGCTGGGAAGTAGACGATGGCCGGGGTTGTCGTCGTCGATGCCTGAGACGTTATTAGAATAACATACCCGTTCAAACGAAGCCCTAAGATGACTTACACATCCTCTGTTGCATGGGTTTCCGGCGTTAATGGCAGCATTGATAGCAGCAGTGTCATCAGTGACACCGTCACCTTCCGTATGTCAGTCATCAACCTGTCTGTAAATCCTTGCCCCCCCCCCCCCAACATTTTTTTGGGGGAGGGATTGCAAGACTTTCAAGATAGAGAAAAGCAACCTACCTCTTGCTCCAAAGTCCCTTACATTTCGAAACACGGGATAGTTTGCTCCGGCGAAAGGAGCAAGCCCTCGATCTACTTCTGGTCAGTAACCTACAGCCCAAAAGTCTTAACTGAAGCACTCACGAGGTATATCCCCAAGCCAGTATGCAGATACGGTCGACGCAACACTGGCGGCAGCCAGCAACAGCGAAGCAAACCGCATGGTTTTCAGCCACAGTCGGTGTGATAAGATGCTTATGCTGTTTTGGTATTGGTTTGGAAGTTTCTTCCCAAAAAAGGAAAAAAAAAAAGAATAAAAAAGAGTCTGAAGAAACTCAAACTGTGTTTTGCATTAAGTCGGACGGGCCGGATGTAATTTAAAGGGGATGACAGTTATATGCCCATCACAATAACCTCTAGGCCATGAAACAACACACTGACCGGGGAAATACAAGAAAAGGAGCGAAACCAAACATAGCCTTTTCCAACTCTGATGCAGCAGAAACCCTGAAATTCTCCGTCTGACCAAGGGGAGCAACGATCCAGGGCAACACAACATTCCAACCATCACACGTGTTCCGCAGAAATTGTTTCTGTTCCTACTTCACCCCCCATCCCCCATCAACACCCCTTGTTTATGTAACCACAACAACTGACCCTGAACCGTCAGCTGAGGCTCTGAGTGGTGGCAAAGGCCCGACTGCTGGATGGGGATCCCAATAAATCCACCAAAAAAAAGAACAAGCATCCCCCTAAAAGCGATGGCGATATGCTTCTTTTGGGCCGTTAGGCCGGCCGGATTGTCTGAACAAGAATGGAAGGAGGGAGTCCGCTGGCTTGCTATGATTCGCCAGACCAGATCAACACAGGCCAAGGTCGGGAAAGGTTAATTGGCGGTACTGCCATGTGCCATGATCCGTACCGTCACCCGGGCCCGGACGCAACCTCTGATTTTTTTGTGGGGAAGAAAAAAAAAGAAAAGAGTGGACGAGATGCCGCGTGAGCACACCGACGCCTACTGATTGCAAGATAAAGACGACTACTCACTTGAGTATGTTGTTCTAACAGTAGAAGATTTCGACAAAAAAGAAAAAGAGCAGATGAGCATTTGGTAGCGGTGCATCGTGATCAGGTTTTGATCATCCAAGAGACGTATTGTTTCTCAAAGAGCAGCAGTCTCTCCATGAAAAGAGGCGGCAAGAGGCGGAAACAAGCGAATGGTTTGGGGTTGAGAGCAAAAAGGGGATCACGAGAGGATTCACATAGATGAAGGGGTCAGTTCCTGCCCCTGGCGCGGCCCGCAGCATCTGATTCGCTCGTTCGGCCGAACTGCTGGATTCGAGATGTATGCAGGCGCAAGAAATAACGCCGGATGCTACGCCATCCAATGCCGCCCTGGTGACCACTGGGTCATTCTCGCCTTCTCAACAAAGTCCACCAAAAGTTTCGTTGCTGATGAGAGAAGCATACAGTATCGTCTTTTCTGTTACGTTTACCTGTCTTGGTCTGAATACCACATGGCTGTAGTCACCTTACCCTACTCTACTCCACCAAGGTGGAGAAGCTCGATGTAGCGAGAGCATTGTCGCACAGGGCGCGAACACTACGAGTCTGATCAATCATGACTGACTGTGCGTACCATCGCGTGCCGTAATTCGACCGACGCAACGGCTCTCTCTGTGAGACATTGTTTGCAGGTCTGCTGAGCCTTTGCAGAAAAACTTCACATTGCCCAGATGCTGAAAGACCGCACCCATCTGGACCTGGGCTGGCAGTGCCCATTGAAGAAGCTACGCCATCGAAGAAGGCTTCAAGAACAGAGGCGGGATAACCCCCTTCACTTGTATACGCCGACCCAAGTGTGACTGGCCTCATGAAGGACCAACGAAGGACCTCCGCTCACCCGAGCGTCCTTGGTTTATTCATCTGGCCCCAGCAAAAATTGTGCGATTTAGGCAACTTGATCGACTGAATCGCTTCAGCTCCTTGAGAGGATTTGGGCGTTGAAGCCTTATCGATACAACCCTTAGACCCGACTCTGTAACCTCCTTATGGCGCGAAGAGGCGGCATTCCACCATCGACAAGCCTCTATTTGATGCATCCGACCTCGGGCAGAGCGCACGATACTACTGGAGCTTTTTTATATTGTGCCCGCCGCGTGACGCCATGTAAACATCCAGATTTGGGGTTCCGTCATTTATCTCTTGAGGGGCAACTGGGTCAGGGCGTTCGAGGTGGTGTGGTACTCGTCAAGATAGCAGCGATAGCCGGTGTATAAAAAAGATTATCCCTCGATGGAAGATCTTGTTGCTGGTTCGGATCAAATGGCATTAGGGTCTCGCAGCCCTCCTGAGAACAACTTGTACAGCCCTCCAATTCCCCAGTAAAGTGTGATAATAAGGCCCTCATTGACGAAACTGATAACGATGTGACTGGTCGCGGCAGGCAGCTGTCAGGCAGAGGTCGAGCGATTTTTGCCTATTTAACACGCGTAGACCCCATATGGAGGGGCGGCAGTAGGCTTAATGGTTACCGGCCAAGATGATCAATCACACGCGAGATGTTTGACAATGAGAAACGATGGCCCACGCGCTGTCCAAAGCTGATTTATTAACCCTTATTGGAGGTGGGCTTGTAGCAGCGACAGTAGCGCGAAATGATGGTTCCGGTTCAGCCCATCAACAGCAATATTGACGACTAATACCAACTGGTCGGAAGAGCTCTGGTGCTGGTCTTCTACTCGTGCAGAAATATAAACCATCAGGGCGGTCCAGGCCTCTGACAATGCAAGAGCAATAAACTGAGACGAGACGAGATGAGCGACGGTGTTGTATGTTCCGTACCCTTTCCCAGACGTTTTTAGATGCTCAGAGGATGATTCCTTGGTTTTCCCAGACCAGCCAACCCCCTGTCTCCTTTTCCCGTTCTCCGCATTTTGCGAATTTGCGGGGACCTCCCTCCCCGCCCGAGCCGGGGTTCCTTTCCAAATTCTCCAAAGCGGTGTCGTCTCCACAAAGCCCCGAGGAGGTCTCTCGTGGGTACAGTACATGTCGCAGTGCGCCGCGAGATTTGAGAGTGCATCCGCGATGCGCGAGGGAGTTTGACCATGGCTAGCTATAGCTAACGAGATATCTGGATTGTCGGGGAAGACTGAGCGCCGAGGCGCACGAGGAGGCGAAAGATATAGGCCCTCAGATTTCCCTCATTGAACGGGTGAGCGGGTCAGTCTTTGGTGGACTCGGGGATGGCGTGTTGATTTTTGAGGTCCGAAAAGTATGGTTCATCATCAGTGACTTGGAGACTTCCTTGGTTCCTCACTGCGGTTGAGGTGGTGGTTTGGGTGGATGCTGGATGAGATTCTACCCCGCCTTGGTGTAACGTGAAGCGATCGGCTCTTGTTCCCATTGATCAGGGACAGATGCTGCTGGAGGTCTCCGAAGTGAATATTTGGCGATGGAATTTGGTCGACTCTTGGCTGTACATGATCGTCATCCAGGCGCGTGTGGCAGAAGCTACCAGGTGACGCTACATCTTTGATCCCTTTTGACATGTGTCTACACCTGTGCCGGAGAAGAGGAAGGGGCCCGAGGTGTAGATAGCGTCAAGAGTCACCCGGACCCGTACAGCCGTGTAGCATGCAGCCTGATGGTTGTTATTAAAGGTTGGTCCTCGAACCAAGCTCTAGGTTGTCGAGGATGGTGTCCTGTTGGATGGTTGCGAGGCGCTTTGTAGGCTCATTCCAGCTAACTAGGTGGTTGAACCAAAAAGAAAGGGGGGAAAGAGGAAAAAAAAAAAAGAGAATTGTTATATCGATTCCATTGTAGAAAAAACTTCGGCTACCGGCCTCTTATTTCATTTCTCAGCACAACATACTCGGGGTGCGGGTTGCGTGCAATTGTTGATTTTCTGAAGGAGCGAAAATGGGGTAAAAAAAAAAAGTTTATCGGAGCCAAACCCCAAAATGTCCACATCCCAGGCCAAAATTGGCCAACCCTCCCAGCAAACAACATCAGCAACCTAAAAAAATACCCTTGTCCTCCTCCGCATTCCATGGCATGTGGTAAGATGTGGGGGCAGCGAAAGAGGGGACGTTGCTCTGCTTGCAGGAGCAGCCACTAGTGCAGCCAAGTCCCGCGCCTGGGAAGGAAGGTACTGTGGTATGTATGGATGTACTGTACATACCTATGTACACTACCAATGCCCCCCACGATGCAAGAGGGAAATGGATGGATAGCTGGACGGTTATAGTGGCAGAATGGGCAGGATGTTCACGGATTGACCTTTTGGCAGCAACAGGCCAGGTCGGTGAATGCAGGTGCCCGGGCCCTTTGGTGGATGAATTCCGTCATCTGTGGCCGCGGACTTTTCCAGTGTATCTGGAGCGTCCGGGTTGTTGGTGTTGCATGGCCCTATGCGCTGTGACATAGGGAATTCAGGCAGACTGCCTTGGTGCACCCTGCCCCGGCCCTGCTTCTTGCGCCCAGCAAACGGAAGCAAAAGCCAAAGCCGACCGTGTCCACCCGACATCCCCCCCCCTCCCCTCTTTCTTTTCTCCTCTTTTCCCCATTTCTTCCGAGTACCGACGTCTCCTCTTTCCCCGCCTCCGCGTTTTTGGTCCACGCCACCACCTCGCTCACCACTCAAGCACCAGATTCGCTTGTTCCTGATTGCTCCCTGCGAGCGTGTCTGTCAAGTCTGTCCCGTCGGCCCTGCCAGTTCTGTCAAATCGTTTGTTGCCCTCTTCTCCGCTTTCCGTCCCCCTCTCCAAGCTGCCCTCTCTACCCTCGTCCTTTATCTGCATTTCCAGCTCGAGCTGCCCAGTGGAATATTCTGCACTGCTTCTCCTTCATGCGGCGTGTGGATCTACCCACCCTCATGCGTCTCCATTTACCCAATTGACCACACCTCCAACCTTTTCCCCTCGCCCAAGAGCCCTTCATCAACGCCACCAGACCCAGCGACCTAGGAGCTCGAAAAAGCCGTTTAGAGAAAGTCAATTGCGCATCGCCAGCTGGCTGATTGTCCGTCACCGGTCACGGGTATTACGCTGACGGCACGGACCCGAAACACCATCGCCGTCAGCATCCCCAACGC
This sequence comes from Cladorrhinum samala, assembly GCA_033576145.1. Classification (NCBI taxonomy): domain Eukaryota; kingdom Fungi; phylum Ascomycota; class Sordariomycetes; order Sordariales; family Podosporaceae; genus Cladorrhinum; species Cladorrhinum samala. The sequence goes on along the minus strand of MU865118.1, from coordinate 9,115 downwards.
AGCAGCCCACATCTTCAATGGCTCACGAGCAAGCTACGCTTCTGTGAAATTTGGGTAGGCCATATATATAAACGCTGTGGCGCGTCAATGTCGAAGCTGCCCGGGGATTGCCCTTTTCGATATTCTCCAAGCTGCGTCCCAGCTCCTCTGGGGAAAGCGAAGATTGCTGGCTGCAGGAGCTCATATAGAGCACCACGGTTCCCCTTTCCTTGATTCATCCGAAACAAAACTGCCAGAAACATTCAGCCCCCACGCCATCTCTAGGGAATCCAACTGCTCCTTTCCGCCGTCTATTTGGCTGCGCTCCCATCCCCCTCCTTTGACCCTGAGATTCTACCTCTCCCTGCCAGTCTCATCTCTAGGAAGGAACCTCGCTCGGTTTCCCCTCACGCTTCCCCAGAGCTTCTCTTTCCCTCCCCCCACACTTTGCAAGCACCGAGCGGCTTGCATCTGGTTACTTATCAGCTGCACAACCAGTACTCAGTACACATTAAACTGGTATCCATATATCTTACCGTAACCATATCACCGCAGTACCCCCGATTGCGCGATGCTTCCGCTACAGTCAATAGAGGCGCCGCCCCCAGGCGCTGCCGACGAGAATGGTGAAGCCCGGCAGCAGAAGCCAAAGACTCTACCATGCAAGTATTGCAGCAAGCGATTTAGGTTAGTAGCCACGTCGTGGGCGAGTCCCTTCGTCCTTCCGTCGGTCGCATATTGACTTACATTGCCTTGCCATATTAGGCGTGTGGAACATGTCCAGAGACATGAGAGAACCCATACCAAGGAAAAGCCCTTTGCTTGCAACTGGGATCGATGTGGAAAAACCTTTGGACGGCGGTGAGTTTGCTTCCATTTCATTCCAATCATGTCTCGGCTCCTCCTCTCAGGCAATTCATCCCGCTCTCGCTTTTCATTTGGCGTGGGTTGCGTGGGTTGGGTTACGGCACGCCTGAAGTTTACAACCGCACTACCAACCAACCTTGGAACTCCAATTTTGTCCTCTCCAAAGTCACCTGGTTGCCCCCCCCCCCAAGGTGCTCTGGTCTTCTAGGATTCGCATCTTCCCTCCCTCCCCCCCCCCTCCCCTTCGTTCGAGGCATTTGAAAAAAAAAAGACACTTTAATGTCTCCATATCCTTGGCCTATCCGTCAGGTCAACTCTTCCTCAAACCTTTACTTTTTCACAAGACTCCATCACTTACATGAACATCAGTGATTTACTCGTCCGTCATGAGAAGCTCGTCCATCTCAACGACGGGACCAACAAGGATGGCAACAATAACAGGCCGCGGAAACCGTCGCTGGCGGGTGCTGCTATCCTTGGGCCCATTGGGCCTTCTGATAACCAGATGGAAACCAAGGTTCTCGGTCTGCAACGGCCACCAGTCAACTACCAGCCTGGGGGCATGGAATCAGCAGTCTCTTCGCTGCCACCCGACTCACGGCTCATGGCCAGGGCACCTGCCTGCAACCTCGATTTACTATCCGATGCAGCGACCCATCTTGCCTCTGCCAGCGAAGTAAACAATATGCAATCCAACACGATGCAAGGTCTCGCTCAACAGCAGCCAACCATGACACCGGTCAAGATCTACCACGACCACAATCCATATGGGGACCGTGGCGGTCGAGAACAGGATATCGTCATGATGAACGCGAGCTATCCTACCCAGTCCCAAACTACGTCTGCCTTCGACCCCGACTGCAACTTTTTCCTTGACGATTACCAGCCCTCCCACTTCTTACCACCGTCGCTGGAAGCAGAGAACAGCTACAGCATGTGGAGCCGAATCGAGATGGGACGCGGTCCATCAAAGCCATCTTCTGCATTCCCTTCGAGGTTTCCGTCGGTGCAGCCTGATGCTCGGGACCTATCCGAAGGAGGATCTCGACCCCACGAAGATGGCCAGCGGCCGCAAAATTGGAGGGCGCTGATGATCACGCAAACCGATCACGATCTTCTCAAAAGCCGGTTCGACGAGTTCTCGTCGGTGACGCCTGAGGACTTTGTGTTCCCCTCGAGGCCCACATTGCAGAGGTTCTGGGAGGGTTACATTAGCTGTTTTGACCAGTCCCTTCCGTTTCTTCACTTGCCCACTCTGGCTCTCACCGATATGTCTCCAGAGCTGCTCTTGGCCGTCATGTGTGCGGGCGCACAGTATCGGTTCGAGTCAAATCGTAGCCACGGGTTATGGTATGCTGCTAAGGCTGTGGCGACGGAGCAGATACGCCGCAGGAACAGTCATGAGGTACATCGGTTACTCCCCACCATCTCTGCTTATAGTCCGCATTCTACTCGACCCTCTCCGAGCGCTGGATTCCGGCACTCCTTTCCTTCGGTTCATCAAGACCGTCCGATGACCCAAGAGACACATCGCGAGCCTTAGTAAGTTTCTTTCACACCTGCTCATCTTTTTTTTTTGCCTTGAATCTAACACTCAGAAGCTCTCCAAACACGCCCCAATCACGTCTTGAAACCATACAGGCGCTCCTCCTTTTGTTTGCCGTGGGATTAGGGGGTGCCAAGGCGATACTTCAGGAAGCCCTCTCCCTGCAAAGTCTACTTGCTATGTTGATCCGCGAGGAGGGGCTTGTAGCTGAAGCTAACCAACCAACGGGCGATTGGGAGGCCTGGGTTAGGTTTGAGGGTGCCACACGTACCAAGCTCCTTGCCTACTGCTTTTTTAACCTATGCAGCATCACCTACAATACCCCTCCAGTTCTCCTGACATCAGAAGTCCATCTGTTGATGCCGAACCCGAACCGTATGTGGAGGGCGGAGTCGGCGTGGCAATGGCAGGAAGCCCGACAAGCTTATCCACCGGTTGAGCTCACCTTTCAGGATGCACTCGAGAGGCTGTTTGGACGCCCGTCTCAGGGACCGCCCCTTCCACTTACGTCGCTCGGAAATTACGTGCTGATTCACGCCTTGATTCAACGGATTTATATGTTCAAGCAAACCGTTTCCCCCTTCCATACGCACAGCGGCATGAAACTAGAAGATGTATTCATCGAGGGAATCGGTCAAGCTTTGCGGGAGTGGAGGCTCGGATTTGACCGGCACAAGCAACTAAAGATGAACGAATGGCGCGAATTGAACAGAGGCGATTACGCTGAGAGCGAGGTTGCTGCCAACGCAGGAGCGCTTTCGACCCTTGCCTGGATCCGGCTGTATACCGACCTGGATCCCAAGCGCAGCCTTGAGACCCGCGATCGCGACATTATCGCTTCAGTCTTCAACGACCAGCCTTTGGTAGTTCGCACCCCGTTGCTTGGGCGCGCTGTCATGCAGGCCGTCCATTCCCTGGCCAAACTGGTGAAGCAGGGCGTTAATTTTATTGCCAAGGCCAAGTCGTTGGAATGGAGCATGCAGAAATGTTGTAAGTAGATGCAATTTCCCTATTGATCCCCCCCACCCCCCCCCCCCCTTTGGTCGTGATATCAGGCGGATAACTAACATTTGTTGCAGTATACAACTTGGAGTGTGCCATCCTGCTGTCGAAGTGGCTCCTTGCATTGGCAGCGTGTGGGCCTGCTGACCCGCCCCCTTCGATCGAGGAGAATAACCTCTTTGAAATGGTTCGCCGGATGTTGGACGAAACCGAGTTTGCTGTTTCTATCAACCACATCGACCCGTCTATAGCTGGCGCATCTAGCAGTCATGGAACCCATCAACAATCACAGGCCATTGATCTTTCTTCCACCACCGCCCCCAAGTTGCGACAACTGGCTTGCGCCGTTGTCCGTTTGTGGGCCGCGACGTTCGCTGGGGAACATAGATTCGAAATCACCAAAGTGATCAATGCTGCCCTGGAAGGATACGGGAACTTGATTGAGAAACCACGGGATCGGACACCATTGGGAAGGATTGTTTCCAACCAGGGACTTGGATGATATGGGTCAGCCACAACTTAGCTCAGAGCTATCCGATTTAATGGAGCTTGGAGGCCTCGAGAGGTTAGATCCCGAGGAAGAGAAGGATAATCTAGCAACACTTCTCCTCAGGAAGGAGCAACAATAGCCCACCGCGATTGGAAGCCTTTTTGCGCCTCTCGGAGGGACAAATTTCTTCCTTAGGGTTAAGAGCGTCGCAAATGCAAGCCCTCAGCTTTGGGGCAGGATGAATGGTGATCTGGGACTGCGCCAATTACCACACGGTGGTCGCATCGATGGATTGGGACCGGCTAACCGCAGATCAGCCTACCGGAGTGAAGACATTATTCGCTCAAATAGGATATTGGCAAGAAAACCGGATCCTCCAGGCAAGACGTTGAGGGCATCGATCCCTTGTACATAGAATTCAATATACCCCCCGCCCCGCACCTATGCATATACCCTGCATTTGCATTTCACCTTGCTTCAGACATTACCGCAGTTGTTGAACTTGTCTTTGCTTGTAACACTATTGAGTATTTGCTTTCTTGCGACGTTTGTGTACCGAGCAGGGGAATTACTGATTATTCACTTTTGACTGCTTACCTAGGGATAAAGGACAGAGGACGTGCAGGGGGCACCATGGTGCATTTTCCCTAGCGGGCTTTTTTCAGAAAAAGCTGTGTCGTTTTTTCGCGGACGTTGGAGCCACCGAGTCGTATGGTTAAAAGGTCTGGTGACTTTTTCCGTTTCTACGGAGTAAAGGCGAATGAAATCTGAAAGGTATGGATGGACTTTTTATTTTTCTTTACAATCCCATAAAACTTTTTATTTTTTTTATATTTTTTTCTATTAGAGAGGTAATTGGAGCAATTCTTCTGGTCAGCAACAACTCCAGCTTCTCATAGTGTCGGGAACATTGTGAGACATGGGGAACTCGCAGGGAAGCAATCTGTGAGTGAAATTTTCTTTCTCGAGCTATTGTTGATAGCATCAAACAGCCCGCATGGCTCAGTGGTAGAGCGTGTCACTAGTAATGACAAGGTCGTCAGTTCGATTCTGGCTGTGGGCAAAAGAATTAGATGAAGAAATTTTGTCCTTTGGAAAATTTTTGGTTCATTTTTTTTTTTTTTGGCGCGTCAATTCACATTATGTATGATACATGACCTCCCACACTTCTGTTTTGAATATTCTAGTAGAGTATCGTTGACAGTGCATGTAATGGATTATCTTGCAGCAACCATGAAAGGTATGTACATACATACATTGCAGTAGGTTTTAGCATGTCACGATAGTATGGGAGGCCATGTGTTTATAGTATGAATCGACAGGCACCTTTTTTTTTAAGTCTGCTAGACTTAGTGAGGCATCCAGGTATCTATCCCCTTTTCTACTTGTTTGTTTTTTGGTTTCGGATTTATGAAAAGGGGTGAATGTTGAGGTCCCAAGTACTAGCTGGAGAGAGTTATATAAATTCGTGTAAAAATAAATAGATTTAATTGTTGCTTCTGACGAGACCTGCCAGCCCGAATGTTCTCTTTTTCTACACCAGAAAAACCTCAAACCATATATATGTGTGTTTTCCATACGTGAGGATTGTCTCTTCTATCATTTGGCCTTTTTTATACCTCACCCCCTGTTACAATTTGACCAAACATGTGCCAAAAATTGAATAAATAAAATAAATCCACCAAAATATTCCATCAAATATAAACACGAGAATTTTTGTTTTGAAAAAAGTCAGATGTCATCAACTAGTTTTGTAGCACGCTTTTGGGGTATATCCGTCATCCCTCTTCCCTTCTGTCCTTTTTTTTCAGGTTCAAGCAAGCTTGGATTCTCTCATGTTGCGGAAAAAGTCCATGACACCAGTGTATACGACGAGAAGGATACCACCGCCGGGGCCGAGTCTGAGAACCTTGGGAACGAATCCCTTGTAAAGAGCAGCAGCACCTTCCTCCTTGGCGACGGTAGCAACGGCAGGGAATGCCCAGTTGTACTTGGGAGTCTGACCGGGAACCCTGATGGTGTTTTGGATCCTGGACTTGACCACGTCTAGCGGGGTGTTGAGGATGGTACCAACAGTGCCACCGACGGAACCGGCAATGATGTCGTTGACCATCTGGCCCTGCTTGGTGTCGGCTTTGGGGATGAGCTGGCGGACCTGGAAGATGCAGCCAAAGTAGCCGGCGTTCCAGAGAATGTGGCGCCAGAGAGTGGACTCGAGACCGTTGTACATGGCGAGGATGCCCTCGTTCTTGACCGTCTTCATGACGACGTCGATCATGCCGTTGTACTTGCCGGCCGAGGCCTTGTCCTGGAGGCGGATCTTGACGAGCTCGAAGGGAACGACGACGAAGGACTCTGTGGCACCGGCGGAGGCGCCGGTAAGGACAGAAAGACCTTGGGTCATCTGGGTCTGGCCGAAGAGGTCGCGGTAGAACTTGCCCCACTTGTCGTTAGCGGCGAACTTGGTGGCACGCTTGGGAGCCTCCATGAGGATGGGGGCAGTGATTCCGCGGTACAGCCTCGAGAAGCTATTGATCAAATTAGTGTTTGATCCAGAACGAAGAAAAAAAGCCAAAGCACCCTACCCTTCATTCTTGATGATCTTGCTGAAGCAGTCAAACATGCCATTGTAGGTGTCAACACCGGCGGCGGCCGTCCCGGTCTGAAGCTGGCTGGGCGGTTGTTAGTTCGAGGCGCCTCGGGGCGGGGTCGGTATTGTTTTCTGCTCACACTCTGGTCTTGACGACATCAAGAGGATACCTGTCAAGTAAAAATGCTTGTTAGTTTCCTAATCCTGCATAGAGCACGCGACCAAAGGAGCCAAGTCTTACATGACAAGAATCTATGCGCGCTTTGATATTAGCAAGCCAATTGACGACAAACCAAGCTGCTGGGCGTACATGCCTCGGAAACACCGGCAATGGCGCCTGTTGAGCGGTGATATCAGTCTCCCTGGGCTTCATCTGAGCTGTTTTTTTTGGAAGCCGGGTCTTGGGGGATTTTTGGGACTCACCGGCCATGAAGGTGTAGCCGAACGGCAGAGGGGCCTTTTCAGAAGACATCTTGAATGCGATGCAGAGGGGATTCCACGGGGCGAGAGGGGGGACAGAAAACGGCCGGTCAGGAATTCGATTACAACGGTTTGCAACGAGGAGAGAGCGAGGGAAAAAAAAAAAAAGTTATCGTCTCGACCCAAGTTCGGCAACCGACCGGTCCCGGAGGGGTCCTACGAGAAATCCAGCTTCCTTGGCGTTGCTCCCCACCCCCACATTTTGCGCTTATTAGCGGAGGGCCAGCCCCGCGGGGACCATTTAGTTGAGGTTCAGCTGCATCTTAAATATGGGACATATTCCCTCCGGGATTCCGCTCAGAGAGATTTGACTTTGTTTGTTTAGATGCTGGCTGGAAAGAAAGAAGCAAGTCACTAGGTGAGGTGGCTGATTATAGATGCGGATGTCTATTAGCCATTGACGGGCGACACCACACCTGGATAGGGCTGAACCGTCCCATTATGCACAAATTCTACGGTACCGCTGGAGTTGCATAACGTTGAGCACAGACCAGACCTGAAAGCTTGGGTGGTTCTACTGAGTGAGTGGACCGACCGACAGCTCTCGATCTCTCACCAGCATCACCAAACACCCCGCACCTGTCCAAGTCGCATCGGCATTCGGACGCCTTCTTGAATATGGCACTTCAAACTTTGCCTGGCCATGCCTCCACCTTCGCAGAGACTTTAACCGAGACAGAGCGCTGTCCCAGTCTTCTTTCCACGTGTTCAACGGTGCGCTGAATGTTGGCAGCTGCTGTGGGATGTAGTCTGCTAGAGCTTCTAGTTCGAACATGAGCTGGAATCGAGCGATCCGATTGGCCTGTTTTTGACCAGACGAGGTTCCGGACCGCAACAGCCCGGGAGTTGCGCGGGGCTTATCTTGATGATGGTTGCGCACACGATCCACGGGCATTGGACAGCTATATATCGCTGCATTTGCCATCGCCTCCCCGCAAGGCATCTCGAAGGAATTCCGAAGGCCCCGCGACCGCGTATTCTAGGTAGCATTGTTCAGGTGTTTGAACCGTCCAAAACAATCCGAACGAAAGTTTTTGCCTTATCCGAACGCACCGAGACTTTGTTGCAATCCCATCCCCCTGAACTTGTCTCCCCCTCAGTCGCTGACCGTGCCCTGATCCCTCTGCGTCATTGCGCCGAAGTCGCCACCGCCAGCAAATTCTCCCTTCCTTTGAATTCTGGATACACTGCCGGAGAGACGCCGTCGCAGACTTTTTGGCGGGGGCAAATCTTTCTTACGCTTCAATTCTGCACCTTTAAATAGGCCGTGAATCCTTCGAGACCACAGCGAGGTGCAATCGAAGCGTCCGAGAGACTCCCGCGGCCATCATCCGGCTAATGACTCACCTCTTGTGGAAATACTACTGGGACGACGATGTCGACAAATTTCGACGCCTTCTATCGCCCGCCGCGCCCAACGCCCAGAATACTGCGCGAAGCCCACACCCAGCGTACGCAGGAATAGGGGCTGGAGCAGGGGCGGCCAGCCCGGGATTGGGGACATCACCACGCCCGACGCCCAAGTCGCGGAAGCTCACTGGAATAGGCGCAGGTTCGGGAAACGCGCGTGGAGGTGGAGGACTCGGTCGAAATGAAGTCAACAGTCGTGACCACGCCGGTCTCACCCTCTTGCTGCGTGCCGCCTCCTCGACGTCGGAAAACGCCGTATCATTCGTCGAAGCCCTGCTCGAACACCCAGCGATAGATATTTACGTTCAAGACCCGGAGAGCGGCTGGAATTCCCTCCATCGGGCTTTGTACGCGGGCAACATCTCGATCGCTAGATTACTTCTTGAAAAAGAGCGCAAGGACTTGACGGCGCACACGGCATCGCTGAACCGCGTGGGCCATCTCATCAAGACGAAGGATAACGAGGGCAACAGTCCCTTTGACCTATACAACGCTACCATCGGGGAGCGTAGCCTGAAAGACCTAGATGAGACGGATCAATCTGACGATGGGTCAGACAGTGATGAGGCGGACCATATCTCCATCAGGGACATGTGAGTTTTTTTTTTTTTTTTTTTTTTTTTTTTTTTTTTTTTTTGGTTGTTTTGTTTTTTTTTTTTTTGGGGGGGGGGGGTGTGGGGGGCAACAGAAAATTTTTAAAAACAATTTTTTTAGATTTTTTTTTTTAAGCGGTGGGGAGAAAAAAAGAAAA